>BLSH010460396.1:310864-324442 GCA_018402905.1 Glandirana rugosa | reverse complement strand
AAACATGAGTGATCGGGTAAAACCCATTTCATGTATTTCTGGAACTGGAGGTGATAACAGAATGGCACAGTCATAAAACAAAATAGGGCAACAAGTACACCAATGAAATGCCCCCCCGGGTCCTTAATCCTGTGTGTTGCCTCCTTTAGTATCAATGGCAGGGGTCAGTCTTCTGTAATAGTTGTCTATGAGACCCCAAATTCTTGCAGGTGGTAGAGCTGCCCATTCGTCTTGGCCAAATGCCTCCAGGTCATGCAAAGTCTTTGGTTGTCTTGCCTGAATCACAAGTTTGAAATCTCCCCAGATTGGCTTTATAATATTAAGGTCAGGAGACTGTGATGAACGCTCCAGAACAGTCAACTTTTTCTCCTGTAACCACTGGACGTCAACATGCGCAGCTTTCCTGCAGAAGAAAGCAAATTGTTTGCCAGGATTTTCTGATAACACGCTGCATTCATCTTACAATTCATTTTCACAAGATTCCCCCCCATGCCTTTAGAGTTCACACCCCAACACATCAGTGAGCCACCACCATGCTTCACAGTGAGAATGGTATTCTTTTCACTATAGGCCTTGTTGGCCCCTTTCCAAATATAGCGCTTATGGTTGTGACCATAAAGCTCTGTTTTGGTCTCGTCAATCCAGATTACAGTGTGCCAGTAGCTGTGAGGTGTGTCAAGGTGTTGTCAGCCATATTGTAACTGGGCTTCTTTGTGGCATTGGCGCAGTAAAGGCTTTCATTTTGGCAACTCAACCATGCAGCTCATTTTTGTGCAAGTATCATTGTATTGTGCTCCTGGAAGCAATCATACCGTCTTTTTTCCAGAGCAGCCTGTATTTTTCCTGACATTACCTGTGGGGTTTTTTTTGTATTCCAAACTATTCTTCTGACACTTGTGGCTGCAATCTTTCTTCATCTACTTGACCTTGTCTTGGTATCAAGAGATCCTAGAATCTTCCATTTCTTAATAAGTGATTGAACAGTACTGATTGGAATAATCAAGGCTTTGGATTTTTTTTATATCCTTTTCCATCTTTATAAAGTTCCATTACCTTGCTACGCAGGTCTTTTGACAGTTCTTTTCTGCTCCCCATGGCTCAGGATCTAGCCTGCTCAGTGCATCCACATGAGAGCTAACAAACTCATTGACTATTTATACACATACATTAATTGCAATTTAAAGAGCCACAGATGTGGTAAATTAACCTTCAATAACCTCCTGCCTGCAGTATTGTGAAATGATGGCCACAAGGTGGCCTTCTCATTCAGGGATGACTTCATATGATGTCGTCTCACTCTCGTCGCACTGCGCGCCCCTGTGGGATCACTGGCGCATCCCCGATCTCAGTAAAGAGCCGACGATGAGACCCTTTACCCATGTGATCAGGTGCGTCCAATTACAGCCAATCACATGTAAATAAAGAAATGCCAGCATTATAATGTCCCTTGGACCATCAGAGTACAACATTTGTAGGCACCTCATCCCAAAGAAGTAAATTAGTACGTGTAGCAATGTTCCCAAACGGGATTATGTGGTGCAAGCGAATAAATACATTATACATTTTATAGCATAAAAACAATATTTTATTGGTTTACAACAACGGTTAAAAAGAGAAAAAGGTTATTCAATATGTGGCAGCTGCTGATGGACTCATATTCCAATTAGTGAAAATGGCTTTTACCCCCATGGTGGTTAGCTAGATGGTTAATGTCCCGACATGTTTCACCTTGACAGGCTTCCTCAGGACATCTTAATAGTCCGCCACCAAAAATATGCGTTAAGTATTCTAAATATAAAATAAATAACAGTCATAAGACACAAATTATACAATGTTTGACAAGCACCCAGCCATGAAGTCATGCCCCCCCCTCTCTCTCTCCCTCCTCCTCCAACCCCATACACCCACCCACCCCACACACACATAGACAAGCACACACCCCCCAGAGATGGATACCCAGCAGGCTTACCCGGATATAGCCACCTAGCTCACCTATCAGGAGGCACAATAAGTCCACAGCCACACAGGAACCCAGCACTCTGCCACTGCAGGAGACACAAATAGTCCAAGCTGGGATGGATAATAACAATTAACACCAACATAAGACCAAGTATTATAAAGAAAGTTCAAAAAAATAATTGCTAAATACTGACACCTCAAAAACAATGTAAGGTTATAGTCCTGCACTTATTAATGTGCAGAGTCACGGCACTCATCGCCTAAATATATATATATGTTGCATAATAGTGGTAATTATATGTTCAAGAGAAAAAAAAAAGAAATAAAACAAATGAACTTACATGCGTCACATGGTAACATCAGTTGTACTGGGGGCGTAGAAACCACCTACACATTTACTGAGGTAAGCCTAAAATAGACCCCTGGAGATTAGGAGTCACTTTAATAGAAAAGATGGAAAACACCAAGGGCCTCACCTAGAGACAAGTATAGGTAAGCATATAATTACATAGGGAAGAGCTAAGAATTAAGAATGCCAGTTATTGTCCTTCCTTTCCTCACCCTGACAGTGTGTGAGGAGAGGAGAGCTGATCAATGGCATTTCCTCACAGGGGAGCTCTGTACAGATAATCGGGGCACTGATCATCAGTGCAGCCCCAACAGTGCCAATCACTGCCGCCTATCGGTGCCCATCACTGCCACCTAACAGTGCCCATCAGTGCCGCCAATTAGTGCCTCCTCACCAGTGCCCATCAGTGTAGGAGAAAAATTACTTATTTACAACATTTTATAACCGAAACTAAGACACTTTTTTTCAAAAATTTTGGTCTTTGTAGGATTGTTATAGCAAAATATAACCCCCCCCCAGTGGTGATTAAATACATCCAAAAGAAAGCTCCATTTGTGTGAAAAAAAAGATAAAAATCTAATATACAGTTACAGTGTTACATGGCCGCAAATTTGTCATTTAACCACTTGCCGACCGCCGATCGGCATTTGACGGCGGCAAAGTGGTTCGTTCCCGCAAAACGCCGTCATACGACGGCGGCTGCGGGAACGAGTTTAGTGAGGGCGCGCCCGCGCGCTCACTGTGTTCGGGGAGGGCCAGGGAGCGGGTGCGGCGGCTTTGATTGCCGCCGGCTACCCGCGATGGCCCCCCCGGAGCGAAGGAGCGGAGGTCCGTGTATGTAAACACGGACCTCCGCTCTGTGTGAGGGGGAAGGGCTGTGATCACTTCCCTTCCCCAGATAGTGCAGTCCCCCCACAGTTAGAACAACGCCCAGGGAACACAGTTAACCCTTAGAGCGCCCCCTGCAGGTTAACCCCTTCACTGCCAATAGCATTTACACAGTAATCAGTGCATTTTTATAACACTGATCGCTGTATAAATGCCAATGGTCCCAAAAAAGTGTCAAAATGGTGTGACATGTCCGCCACAATATCGCAGTACCGCAAAAAATCGCAGATCGCCGCCATTACTAATAAAAAAAATAAAAATAAATAAAAACCCCAAAAATGAATTCTCATCATCTGTAAACGCGGCCACTTTTGTGCAAACCAATCAATAAACGCCGATTGCGATTTGTTTTATCGCAAATATGAGGAAGAATATAAATCGGCCAAAAAGGTGAAAAAAAATGTTTTTTTTGTTTTTTTTTTGGATTTGTATTTTAGGAAAAAGTAAGAAATTTGGGTTTTTTTGCAAAATTGTCGCTCTTCTTTTGTTTATAGCGGCGATCAGAAATGACGCAGCGGTGATCAAATACCACCAAAAGAAAGCTCTGTTTGTGGGAAAAAAAGGACGCAAATTTCGTTTGGGTACAACGTCGCACGATCGCTTAATTGTCAGTTAAAGCGACGCAGCGCCGAATCGCAAAAAGGGCTCCGGTCCTAAAGGGGGAAATCCTTCCGGGGCTGAAGTGGTTAAAGTGTGACAGAGCTGACAGCTGAAAATTGGCCTGGGGAGGAAGTGTCCGGTAGGCACGTAGTTAATGGTAATCTGTGTGTGTGTGTCGGTACCAACGCCAAACATTGCAGGAGATGGAAACTCTTCATCAGGGCCAGTTCCCACCAGATGCGGAGGAGTGCGTTTTTTTATGCATGAAAAATGCAAGGAAAGTTGATCACATTAATGCCAATGGCATAGTTCACACCACTGCAGTCCATTCCCGTGTGTTTCAGAAAAAAAAAAAAATAGGTCATGCTGCATTTTTTTTTGCACAGAACTGTACTGGACCACAGTAAAACGTACACAACTGTATTTCGCATTTACACTATAAGGGCCCCACCCATTGGCCTTCAGAGAAAAAGGAAATAGACCCGACAGTGCTGAGTTCTCGCCTTACCATCAAAGAACAAACATCTGAGAACCTGCGGACTCATCAACCAATCTCTGATTAATCACGGACATTTAAATGCAAGTAACTTTTCCAATTCCATTCTGTCTTATCTCTTTGCTGCTGTCTATTATGTCTCTAATTGATTTGTAACACCATTTTCTCCAGTCATTCTTCCAGGACGGCACAGCTGAGAGATGACGGTCTCACCTGGACAGGAAACACAATCAAAAACAGAGTTTAAAAGGCCCCACCCTCCCTCTGCCCCTCAGTTTTTGATTTTGTTTTCCACAGGGATGCAGCAAAACAATTTGTTATTTTCTTTCCCGGATCAAGGCCTGGGGCTGAGATCAAGCGCGGTGTGAGATCAAGTGGTCCTCTGTCACCGATGAGTGAGGAGGGCAGTGATCTGATACCCGTGTTTGTCACATATTGGGCGGCACAGTGGTGTAGTGGATAGCACTTTAGCCTGGCAGCAAAAGGGTTGCTGGTTCGAATACCAACCATGACACTATCTGCCTGGAGTTTGCATGTTCTCCCTGTGCCTGAGTGGGTTTCCTCCGGGTGCTCCGGTTTCCTCCCAAACTCCAAAGACATGCTGGTAGGTAAATTAGATCCTGTCTAAATTGGCCCTAGTATATGTATGATTGTGAGTTAGGGACCTTAGATTGTAAGCTCCTTGAGTGTAGGGACTGATGTGAATGTACAATGTATATGTAAAGCGCTGCGTAAATTAACAGTGCTATATAAGTACCTGAAATAAAATTTAAAAAATACACTATATTACCAAAAGTATTGAGACACCTGCCTTTACACACACATGAACTTTAACAACTTCAGCCCCGGAAGGATTTGCCCCCTTCCTGACCGGACACTTTTTAACTGACAATAGCACGACCGTGCGGCGTTGTACCCAAACAAAATTGATGTTCTTTTTTTCCCCCACAAATAGAGCTTTCTTTTGCTGGTATTTGATCACCTCTGCAATTTTTATTTTTTGCACTCTAAACAAAGAGCGACAATTTTGAAAAAAAAAAAACAATATTTTTCAATTTTTGCTATAATACATATCCAAAAAAAAACAAACGTATTCCTCTGTTTAGACCCAAATGTATTCTTCTACATATTTTTGGTAAATAAAATTGCATAAAGTGTTTATTGATTGGTTTGCACAAAAGTTATCGCGTCTACAAACAATGAGAATTGATTTATGCCGTTTTTTATTTTATTTTTTTACTGGTAATGGCAGGGATCTGTGTTTTTTAACGAGATAGCGACATTGCGGCGGGCATGTCGGACACTTTTTGGGACCATTGACATTTATACAGCGATCAGAGCTATAAAAATGCACTGATTACAGTATAAATGTCACTGGCTGGGAAGGGGTTTAACCTGTAGGGGATGATCAAGGGGTTAAATGTGTTCCCTCACTGTGTTGTAACTGTGTAGGGGCTGGGCTGACAGATCTAACTGATCCTGATTACAGGGATCAGTAGATCCCTGACATGCCGCCTGACAGAACAGGGAACCGCTGTGTTCACATTGGCGGTTCCCCGTTCTGGCTCTGTATTAGGTGATCGCAGGTCGCCAGCGGACATCAAGTCCACCTGACTCACGGGCACACTCTCGGAGCGTGCGGTGGGCATGAGAGAGTGCCATTGGCGGTGCAACCGCCCACACGCTGCGGGAAATTCACGCAGCGCTGCCACTTTGGCCCGGTGGTTAATGGCATCCCAGATATGGATGAGTGAGTTTGGGGTGGAGGAACCTGACTGACCTGCACAGAGTCCTGACCTCAACCCGATAGAACACCTTTGGGATAAATTAGAGTGGAGACTGTGAGCCAGGCCTTCTCATCCAACATCAGTGCCTGACCTCACAAATGCCCTTCTGGAAGAATGGTGAAACCTTCCCATAGACACTCCTAAACCTTGTGGACAGCCTTCCCAGAAGAGGTGAAGCTGTTATAGCTGCAAAGGGTGGGCAACTCAATATTGAACCCTACGGAAGACCCCATACCAGTGGTGTATCATTCATGGGTGCAGGGTGTTCACTGAACGCGGGCCCTGAGGGTTGGGGGGCCCACTGTGCTCTGACCCACACTGCACCCATGGATGATCTCTCCCTGGCTGATGATTGGTGCGGTGTGGGCTTGTACACATGATGCGCCCCTGCCCCATACACACTATTAGACTTTCTGCAGATTTTGGTCTTCAGATTTACCAAAACCATGTCGTGGAAGGGCCGGCCTGAATGCATACAAAATTGAAACTCTTAAGGTGAGACCTCATATTATACGGTTTTGGCAAATCCGAAGGATTTGCAGAAAAATCGACAGAAAATTGGATGGTGTGTATCCAGCTTTCGACTGGGATGCCTTTCAAGTTCATGTGCGTGTAAAGGCAGGTGTCCCAATACTTTTGACAACACAGCATAGGTCTGACAAACATGTATAAGAGTCTGGTGAGAGATACAAAATGTCAAATACGATCATTTCTATCAGTGGTAGATCTGCATTCAGAAATAATTTCGCTTTGGAAGCTAAAAATAAATATGAATTCTAAGGAGCGCATTGATAAAATGAATAAAATGTTATTATCCAGGAAACACTAAACTGTAACAAAGTAATTTCTGGTCACCTTTTATCTTTATGTTTCAAAGTTCTCATCCATAAAACGATTATTCATCCTTCTCACATCGCTGCTAAACCTCCCAGGGGAGGGCATGAATATTAACCCCTTCCTACCCAACTGCCACAGCCCTGGGTATTATCCACTTCAGCCCCGCAAGGATTTCCCCCTTTAGGACCAGAGCACTTTTTGCGATTCGGCGCTGCTTCACTTTAACTGACAATTGCGCGGTCGTGCGACGTTGTACCCAAACGAAATTGGCGTCCCCCCCCCACAAATAGAGCTTTCTCTTGGTGGTATTTGATCCCCTCTGGGGTTTTTATTTTTTATGCTATAAACAAAACAATTTTTTATATATATTTATATATGCATTTTGACCTTTCCGCAACCTCTGGGCATTTTGCTGGCGCTTTTAACGCGCTTTTAAAGCGCTTTACATTCATTTTAATGTATATGGGCGTTTTTAATGCGCTATTTTTAGCGCTCAGAATAAGCACAAAAAAATCATGCTTGCAGGACTTTTTTAAACGCAGCACCAGCGTGATGCCCCAGTGTGAATAGGTACATTGGAATTAATGGGCAGCGTTTTAGAAGCGTTTTGGAAACGCTATTTTTAGCACAAAAACGCCAGGAAAGCGCCTCAGTGTGAAAGGGGCCTAATACAGTGATCAGTGCTAAAAAAAATGCACTGTCACTGTACTAATGACACTGGCTGGAAAGGGGTTAACATGAGGGGCGATCAAAGGTTTAAGTGTGTCCCTAGGAGGTGCTTTCTAACTGTTTGGGAGGTGCTTTGACTGGGGAAAGTTAGAGATCCGTGTTTCTGCTTATCAGACAAACAGGATCTCTATCTCCCCCTCTCATAGATTGGCAATCTGCCTTGTTTACATAGGCAGACTGCTGTACTGCCTCTCCTCAGAATGATCGGTGGATCCCGGCAGACATCCCGTCCAGCTGATCCACTGATTGGCTCAAATCACAGTGGGAGCAGGCCGCCGACGTTGCCTGCGCATGCCCCAGACCCCGTGCCTGGAGGGCCGTCCTGCTGCAGTATATCTGCATGGGGCAGTCCAGAAGTGGATATACAGAAAATAGAATACTGGGCTTGGTGCTGCTCAAATGGTTAATACTATAAGAATAGATCAAATGTGTGCTCTGGGGACCCCTAGTGGATGTGTAGTAATTAGCACAGAACTGTGTGTAAATAAGTGTTAATATTAAGAAAAAATAATTATTCTGTGTATTTTGGTTCACAAAATTATTAAATCATCAAGTCGTCCCCAAAAACATATACAAACTTTGGAAAATCTTTGTGCAATCCAAAACCATCTACTGTGTAATAAATTCCATATATAGAAAGTAAAAAAAAGTGCTCTGTGCAAAAGGTGCAATATTTCCACTCCCATTCCATATTTCAAACGTATACAGCTGGCAACATCTATGAAAATCCCAATTAATGATGAGGCAAATAAAGTGCCCAGTGCTCAATGTACATAGTCCTATTATATCATCAAGTCCTTGTTATATAGAATTTCCTTATAGGATCCTTCCAAGAGCAGGATTCCTGGTCCTTAACCACCTCAATGCCGAGGCTGTTTTTTGGGTTCGGTGTTTACAAGTTAAAAATATATTTTTTTGCTATTAAATTACTTATATATATATTTTATTATTTCTAACACCCTAGAGAATAAAATGGCGGTCATGGTAAAACTTTATGTCACACCGTATTTGCGCAGCGGTCTTCCAAGCGTGCTTATTTTTTCGAATAAATTCAGGTTTTTTAGTTAAAAAATAATAAAACGGTAAAGTTAGGTCAATTTTTTTCCATATTGTGAAAGATAATGTTACGCCGAGTAAGATGATACCCAACATGTCATGTTTCATTGCGTCCGCTTGCGGAATGGCGACAAACTTTGCAACTTAAAAATCTCCATTGGCGACATTTGAAAAAATTCTACAGGTTAGCAGTTTTGAGTTACAGAGGAGATCTAGTGCTAGAATTATTTCTCTCGCTCTAACGATCGCGGCGATACCTCACATGTGTGGTTTGAACGCCGTTTTCATATGTGGGCGGGACTTACGTATGCATTCGCTTCTGCGCGCGAGCTCGCGGGGACGGGGAGCTTTAAATGATTTTTTTTTTTTAATTATTTATTTTACTTTTTATTTTTACACTGTTCTTTAAAAAAAAAAAAATTGATCACTTTTATTCCTATTACAAGAAATGTAAACATTCCTTGTAATAGAAAAAAGCATGCCAGGACCTCCTAAATATGAGATCTGGGGTCAAAAAGTCCTCACACCTCATATTTACACTAAAGTGCAAAAAAAAAAAATGGGCACTTTAAGACCGTTGGTAGGAAGTGACTTCTGACGTCGCTTCCGCCCTGCAGTGTTATCGAGCCGAGTGAGCAGCATCGGCTCACGGACACTGGGGGGGGGGGGGATCGGATCATCCCCCGGTAAGCGGCGGAGATGACCGGAAAGCGGCGGGGGCACCTCTCCCGCCGCTGATAAAAGTGATCTTGCGGTGAATCCGCCGCTAAGACCACTTTTATCTTTTTCAGAATCGCGGAATCGAGGAAAAAAACGTCAGCTGCACCCACCATTCAGATATCACTTCTCAAAGGTAGCGACGTCATATGACGTCCTCCTAAAGAGAAGCAAGGTTGCTGGACACTCGTGCTCCCCTCAGACACCCCACTTACCAGACGGCGTCACCCCTGTGGGGGTAAAACACATGGACGCCTGTCTCGGTAGTCCTGGGTTCTCCTGGGCCGTGTATTCCCGTTGCTCCGGTATCCTTAGGTATGATATCCACATCCAGGTGATATTGCAAGCGTCAGACCCGACACTAAGGATTCGTGTGTTCCTAATCGTCTCCGGCCGCTAACACACAGTTACGCATAAAATACAGTAAAACAAAGCAGAACAATAGAGAGAGAAGAAAAATAAAACTTCAACTATTTAGGTTTTTAAATTTTTTATTTTATTTTTTTTGTTTTTTTTTTTTTCACACTTTTATTGTAACTATAAACGTTCCAGCTGAAACATGCGACGGCCTTCTCATCTTTCGAGACCCTGTGTGAATATATGCCCTAGGCCTGTGCCATGCTGTACCCTACGCAGGGCCGGCTCTACCACTAGGCGGAGTAGGCGGCCGCCTAGGGTGCACTGCTGCCTTGGGCGCCTGGCCACTGTTGATCTGTCACTGCTCTGCATTGATTCATGAAAAAACTGACACTGTGTGACTGAGATAATGAGATTGTATTATCACATTTGCAAATGTATATAGAAATAGTGACCGATCTGCCAAATAACCCCCTCCGCCCCCACCCCCCGTGAGGCTGTATTTGATGGGCGCTGGTGAGTCTGCATTTGATTGGCGCTGGTGAAGCTGTATTTGATGGGCACAGGTGAAGTTGTATTTGATGGGCACAGGTGAAGTTGTATTTGATTGGCGCTGGTGAAGCTGTATTTGATGGGCACAGGTGAAGTTGTATTTGATGGGCACAGGTGAAGCTGTATTTGATGGGCACAGGTGAAGTTGTATTTGATGGGCGCTGGTGAGTCTGTATTTGATGGGCGCTGGTGAGGCTGCATTTGATTGGCGCTGGTGAAGCTGTATTTGATGGGCGCTGGTGAAGCTGTATTTGATGGGCACAGGTGAAGTTGTATTTGATGGGCGCTGGTGAAGCTGTATTTGATGGGCACAGGTGAAGTTGTATTTGATGGGCGCTGGTGAAGCTGTATTTGATGGGCGCTGGTGAAGCTGTATTTGATGGGCGCTGGTGAAGCTGTATTTGATGGGCGCTGGTGAAGCTGTATTTGATGGGCGCTGGTGAAGCTTTATTTGATTGGCGCTGGTGAAGCTGTATTTGATGGGCACTGGTGAGGCTGCATTTGATTGGCGCCGATCAGGCTGGGCTGGGAAAAGGGGGTAGGGCCAGGGGAGGAGCCAGGGGGCGGCAAAATGATGTTTCGCCTACGGTGTCAAAAATCCTTGCACCAGCCCTGACCCTACGCTAATACTCCAATAGTGTGTGGTAGCGACGGAAACATTCACTGATGCAGAGACCAGGTTGGTCAGGACAGGAGGGACAATAAAAGCGGGTGTCACGCCTGTACCCGCGATTTCTGCAGACACGACATCTTCTTTGGGGTGTTCTTTGGGTAGAGGTACCACAGAGGACATCCGGAAAATGCCTCTCATGCAGCTGGTTTACTGCATCTGCTTTGGGAAGTTGGCCCACAGCACCGCCTGGAAACAGAAGGGCTGTGATGATCTCCTTCCTGGAATTTTAGGAAGGATCCAGTTTGTCCTGACACTTTGTATAGCACATACATACTTTTCTGTACCAGCGTCTGGCCTTACGGGCAATTAGGTACAACGCCATCATCTGGTCATTGAAGTCCACCCCTCCCATGTTAAGGTTATATTCATGGACACAGACGAGCTTCTGAACAACACCCAACAGCGTATAACAACGATAAGGGTTGCAATTGCAACCGGGCCCCATGGTCCAGGCCTGTGTGCCTCCCTTGTACACCTGGATAGGAGGGATGGCAGGGGCGGCATTTCGAGGAACCAATCTCCTTCACTTTCCTCCTAATGCAGGAGATTGGTTTGTCTATATGCTGCCCCCGCCACCCCTCCTATCCAGTTTACTTGTCTTCTGATGTTCCCAGGGTTCCCTGGTCCCCCCCCACAGAGCTGCTGTCTTCCCCCCTCCTGTAGAAGATGAGTCATGATGGAGAGAAGGGAACGGGTTGGTAAATTTGTCATTTACCCCCTCCTTCCTTTTCTGAATGGACAGAGTCAGTGATTGGTACCAATTGGTTCATTCATAACTGAAGCATAGTAAACAGTTTTTACTATACTTCCATTTCTGAATGAATGGGAGGCTCGGTGCACAGCTATTCCTGTCCATTCATTCTGTGCAGCTGAGGCTTCACAGAGGGAGATTGAGGGCTGAGGTTTGTTTAGACCCCCCCGATATCTCATCAAAGCCCCCCCAACAGGGATCCTAAAAAAAAAAATTGTAAAAAATTGTAAAAATAAAATTGTAAAAGAAATAAAATGAAATGGTAAAAAAAAAAATAGAATTAAAATAAAAATTAAAAACTACTGACACCAGGGAACTATCAGGGCTGCAAAGGTCGCGTGACACCAAGTCCCGAACAATCTTGTCACTGCTCCCTATGTAGTCTGGGCAGTTGGGGGGCTCCACGTGACTATCTTTTCCCTCATAAACCAAAAAACTATATGTATATACAGCTGTGCTCATAAGTTTACATACCCTGGCAGAATTTATGATCTCTTGGCCATTTTTCAGAGAATATGAATGAGAACACAGAAACATTTCTTTCACTCATGGTTGGTGTTTGGCTGAAGCCATTTATTATCAGTTAACTGTGTTTCCTCTTTTTACATCATAATGACAACAGAAACTACCCAAATGATCCTGATCAAAAGTTTACATACCCTGGTGATTTTGGCCTAATAACATGCAAGTTGACACAAAGAGGTTTGAATGGCTATTAAAGGTAACCATCTTCACCTGTGATCTGTTTGCTTGTAATTAGTGTGTGCATATAAAAGGTCAATGAGTTTCTTTTATTTTTTTAATTAGAAAAAATGTTTTATTGTAAAAAGGGTGTAAACATGGTTGGGTCCATACAGTTATTCAGTATAAAGACATCAAATACAAACATGGCAGAGCAGCAACTTGTATAATACAATGAGGGATGGTATAATCTCAGACATCTATCTCTTGTTCAGTAATAGCACCCATCCCAGAATTCCAGCAAAGTGCTTAGGAGCCTTTATTTAATGATAGGGTCACAATGCAGATATCACCAAACAAAATAAGATGAGTTAATTATGCACGTTTCCCCATCTGAATTCCATCTGTCCCAGATTTTTGAGTATTTTATGGGACAATAGACCAATTTTTTATATGGCAAAGTACCATTCACTTCCCTTTTCCAATCCTGAATCCCGGGGGGGGACCTCATCCAGTGCCTTGCTAATGTTTTCCTGGCCGCAGTAATGAAGGTGGCTAGAAACGTATCCATTTCCATCAAGCGCATCTTGGGGTCGGGTGACACCGGGGATCCCATAATATCATGTAGAAATTGCACCACTTGTTTCCAGTAGCTTTGTATATGCGGGCATGCCCATATCAGGTGGTAAAAGTCTCCATGTGTTAAATTACACATCGGGCACAGTGGGCTGCACTCAGTGTGGAATTTTGCAAGTCTCGGGGGAGTCAGATTTGCCTGATGCAGTATATATGACTGCGTTAATCTATCCGAAAAGCTTGGGGGACACTATTTTAACCACTTCCCACCCGGCGTATAGACAAATGACGTCCGGGCGGGTGATTCATTATCCTGACTGGATGTCTATTCACGTCCTCAGGATAATCCGCGATCGCGCGCCCCCAGGGGCGCGCATCGCAGCGATCGGTGGTACCGTGGGTCATTCTGACCCACCGCATTACCGACCGAAGTAAAAGGCTTCCATCCAAAGCCTTTTACCATGTGATCAGCCGTGACCAATCATGGGTGATCACTGTGTAAATAGGAGGAGCCGTTTATCTGCTTTTCCTCTGCTCAGGTCTGTCGCCTGACGGGGGGGGGGGGGGGGG
>BLSH010460396.1:268153-295291 GCA_018402905.1 Glandirana rugosa | reverse complement strand
GGGTGTGCCTGCCTCCCTTTTGTTCTGTTTTATAGGTTGTAAACAGAAATAATCTGACCAATAATGAGGTCTGAGGAGTGGCCGATGGGAGGTTCGTTTTATGACCATGGATGACCATGTATGAATCTCTTCAAACACCTACAGGGCACAATGTGGTAATTTGTAGATCCGGGGTCTCCAAACTTTCTAAACAAAGGGAGAGTTTACTGTTCTTCAGACTATGGGGGGGGCAGAAGGACTGATGCCAGTGGGACTAAAAAATGCCCCAGTGTCAGCAGGAGTAAACAATGCCTCTGGCTTGGGAGTGAACACTTATTAATTGTGCCCCATCATTAGTGTCAGTGGATGGAATAGTTCCCCTTTGTTGTATCAGTTGGATGAATAGCATTTTATCATTTAGATTAGTGGGAAGAATAATATTCCATCATTGGATGTCAGTGAGAGGAATTATGAACCATTGTTGGAGTCAGTGAAAGGAATGGTGCCTCATTGTTGAGGTCAGTAGGAGGAATGGTCCCCCAAGGGCCAGATAAATGCAAGCAAATGGCCACATCTGGCCACAGTTTGGAGACCACAGTTGTAGATCATTGTCCAGCAAGCATGAAATTACCTTTTGAATGAAGACAAATATGATGGGTATCAGATGCCTAGTCTACCTAGGAGATGGAATATACCTAACTCTCGTCCATTACCATCTAAAATAAGTGCATTTGGATTTAAAATGCTGCTAAATCATTAATATAGGTAAAGATGTCCTTATTCTTGCTATATTGTTACCAGCTCAGGAGTTATGGAACACACTTAAGCTCAGTTTTTAATAGGAAAGCAGAGGGACTGGCAGGATCACCAGGGATTTCACACAAATCAAGCAATACAAAGAGAACAGGAGACTTTCTCATACAAGTGCATGGTACAGCAGCCACATATCAGGAATATGAAATATTGGGGTAACATATTCTTTAACGACTTCAATACAGGACATTTATACCCCCTTCCTGCCCAGACCAATTTTCAGCATCCAGTGCTCTCACACCAATTACTCTCTCATGCTGCACTGTATCCAAACAAAAGTTTTATCATTTTTTTCACACAAATAGAGCTTTCTTTTGGTGGTATTTAATCACCTCTGGGTTTTTTATTTTTTTTGCGACATAAGTGAAAAATGAGCGAAAATTTTGAAAAAAAAACCCACTTTTTTTTAGTTTCTATGATATAATTTGGCAAATTAATCATTTTTGTTCATAAATTTGGGCCAAAAACTATACTGTTTTACATATCTTTGGTAAAAACAACCCAAATAAGTCTATATTATTTGGTCTGTGTGAAAGTTATAGAGTCTACAAGCTATGGTGCCAATCATTGAAAATTGATCACACCTGATGCACTGATGGCCGATCTCATTTCTTGAGACCCTGAAATGTCAGGAAAGTACAAATACCCCCCAAATGACCCCTTTTTGAAAAGTAGACATTCCAAGGTATTTAGTATGAGGCATGGCGAGTTTTTTTAAATTGTATATTTTCCCACAATTCTTGGGAAATTTAAGAAATTATTATTATTATTATTTTTTTTTTTTTGCACAAAATTGTCATAACAACAAGTTATTTCTCACACACAGCATGTGCATACTTCCAACTACATCCCAAAATACATTCTGCTACTCGTCCCGAGTATGGCAATACCACATGTGTGCAACTTTTTAACAGCCTGTCCATTCTAGGAGCAGAAATTTCACATCTAATTTCCTAACGACCTATTACACTTTTGAAGGCCCTGGAGCACCAGGACAATGGAATTACCCACAAAATGACCCCATTTTGGAAAGCAAACACCCCAACGTATAATCTATGAGGCATAATGAGTTTTTTGAATGCTTCATATTTTTCCACAAGTCTTCGAAAAAGGTGGAAAGAAAATGAAAACGCTTTTATTTTTACATAAAGTGGTCAATTTATAAGATATTTCTAACACATAGCATATACATAGCAAAATTTAATCCCCAAAATATATTCTTCTACTTGTCTCGAGTATGGAAATACCACATGTGTGAGACTTTTTCACACCCTGGCCACATACAGAGGCCCAAAATGCAGAGAGCACCATCAGGCGTTCTAGGAGCATAAATTACACATAACATTTCATTCATACCTATCACACTTTTGAAGGCCCTGGAGCACAAAGGACAGTGGAATTACCCACAAAATGACCCCATTTTGGAAAGCAAACACCAGAGGTATATTCTATGAGGCATGGGCTGTAGATAAGTACTCAGGTACTCTGATGGGCTGCAGATAGGTACCCAGTTATTCTGATGGGCTGCAGATAGGTACTTGGGTACTCTGATGGGCTGCAGATAGGTACACAGTTACTCAGATGGGTTGGTGACAGGTACTCGGGTAATCTGATGGGCAGGTGACAGGTACTCGGGTACTCTGATGGGCAGGTGACAGGTACTCGGGTACCCTGATGGGCAGGTGACAGGTTCTCGGGTACTCTGATGGGCTGGTGACAGGTACTCAGGTACGCTGATGAGCTTGTGACAGGTACCTGGGTACTCAGATGGGCATGTGACAGGTACGCTGATGGTCTCGTGACAGGTACTCGGGTACTCTGATGGGCAGGTGACAGGTACTAGGGTACTCAGATGGGCTGGTGACAGGTACTCAGGTACTATGATGGACTGGTGACAGGTACTCGGGTACTCTGATGGGCTGGTGACAGGTACTCGGGTACTTTGATGGGTTAGTGACAGTTACTCGGGTACTCTGATAGGCTGGTGACAGGTACTCGGGTACTTTGATGGGCTGGTGACAGGTAATCGGGTACTTTGATGGGCTTGTGACAGGTACTCTGATGGGCAGGTACTCAGGTACTTTGATGGGTTGGTGACAGGTACTCGGGTACTTTGATGGGTTGGGGACAGGTACTCAGGTACACTGATGGGCTGGTTCAGGTACTCGGGTACTTTTATGGGTTGGTGACAGGTACTCATGTACTTTGATTGGTTGTGACAGGTACTCGGCACTCAGGTGGGCTGGTGACAGGTACACGGGTACTGTGATGGGTTGGTGACAGGTACTCGGGTACTCAGATGGGCTGGTGACAGGCACTCGAGTACTTTGATGGGTTGGTGATGGGTACTTGGGTACTTTGATGGGTTGGTGACAGGTACTCGGGTACTTTGATGGGTTGGTGACAGGTACTCGGGTACTTTGATTGGCAGGTGACAGGTACTTGGGTACTTTGATAGGCAGGTAACAGGTACTCTGATGGGCTGTGACAGGTACTTTGATGAGGTGGTGACAGCTACTTTGATGGGGTGATGACAGGTCCTCTTTATTACTGAGGGGGCAATCAGTGCGCTTGGTGTGTACACTAAGCGGTAACAAGCTGTGACCTCAATCTCATTCTCACACACGATCGGTGTGTGAGAGGGAGAACCCGGTAACAGCTTGTTACCGGGGTTTGTTTACATCATGTGACCGGCTGTGATTTGACACAGTCGGTCACGTGGTAAAGAGCCAATTTCATTGGCTCTTTACCCTGATCGGAGCTGGGCTTTGTCCGAGGGACAAGCCTCAACCCCGATCGCCGCTCTGCGCGCCCCCCCGGGGGTGTGCACGAGCGGCGTGCACGTGGATCTCTGTAGTGACCGGCTGTGATTGGACACAGCCAGTCACCTGGTAAAGAGACAATTTTATTGGTTCTTTACCCTTATCGGGGAGGGGCTTTGTCCCAAGGGACATGCCCGATCCCCGATCGCCGCGGGCCCCAGGGGCCCACAGTAGCGGCGAGAAGCGGCGGACGTCATATGACGCCCACCCGGACCGACGGAGGGTCCCTGCCGACGTCATTTTACAATGACTCGGTAGGGAAGTGGTTAAACAACTTCTGACATGTCCATCCTGTATTGTTCTTCAAGATTCTCCTGCAGGGATCAATGTGCACACCTATGATATGAAATGCTTATTTTTGAAGAAGAATGCCTTTAACCCCTTTATAACAAACCAAAATCCCTCTCCATCCTATCCTGGTGTATTAGTTCATTTTTGGAGGTTCATTCTCCTCTTGGATTGGATTTGTAATTTCGGAATCTCCTTCTCCTCATCATCCAGAGCAATGTCCTGACTCCATTCACAGACGTGGCAAAGCCTCTTCTCTGGGGTTATTCTAAGGAAATCTTCAGTCCCGGACGAAGATTTTCCAGGTTTTTTATTTCTCTATTTGCTTCCTCTGACAAGTAGTTGTCCCTGATCCTAGAAGAAAGGATAGAAACAGTCATCAGATCTCAGCAGAACGCTCTCACCACATAGATATCTTCTCCATATTATAAATATGAATACCTTTATTGATGCACAAAGAAATTATGTGTTTATAGAAATCAATAAAATGTAAGCATGCCCCTCCCTCCTCATTAGGAACAGACAATGTTGTCCATGAGCTACACACTATATCCCTCTTCCATTCAGACAGTAGAAAAGGCTGCTATTCAACAGCATTGTCTCTCATATAGTCAGAATCAACGTAAATATAATAAACATGTTCAACGATCATAAAGCAATAATGCATATAAACATTTATAGGTTTCCTCCAACTAATTGCATTGTAATCATGCCTTATGTGCATGCAATTATCAATGAACATCAATGGCACTCCTAAATGATGCATAGGCCCCCATAACCACCTTGTTAAGTGGTATCTGCTTTAGAGAGTGGTGAATAAACTAAACAAAGCCTCATGCAACCTGGCAGTCACAAGTAATAAGCATTATGTCATTAGGGCTGCCACCTTTTCTTTAAGCAACCCCAAACACTTTAGCAGCGCACCACAATATTTTTGGCAATATGCACAATAGGACTATAAATCTCAGCAGATGAGGAAAGAGAATAATAGAAAAAGAGAATAAAGGAGCCTGGGAGATTGAATCTTTTTTTATCCAGCAAAGGGCACTGTGCAGCACCACTAACTCTCAGAGGAAGTGGAGGTGGAAGAGAGTGGAGCACTAGCAGAAACAGCCCAATAGACACAATCAACTCTGCTGCTTGATTGTGGAGGTTCTCAGGCTCTCTGGCAGGCAGAGCTTGGATAACCTGAGCATTGCAACATCTGTGAATACCCAGAACAGTGCAGCAATTACCCAGCCCACCATCCCTATAGCAAGTCTATGGAGAGTATGGGGGAGGGCAATAGTGAAGAGGAAGGTGCAGATCGGGAGGAGTATGAAGAGGATGAGCGGTTCCTGCCTGAGGCACTACACAAGTACTTTGCCTTATTACCTACTAAGCTGGAAATGGAAACTATATTTAGCCAGCTGGCGGTTGCACTTAGGCAGGATATGGGGGAATTCAGAGAAAATATTTCCACCAAAGACGAGATGCTGTGGAGAATACGAGGTGTGTCCAAAAAGTAATGTGAATGATATTTTAAAAATTATTTTATTGAAAAAATGTACAATTGAACATTGTCTCCTTCAAAGTATGCACCTTGTGAGTGTACACAACTCTCCCAGCAATTTTTCAATTTTTTTATAGCATCCCTGGAAGTCTTCAAGTGTAGTGGCTCTTTGGACATATCCACACTTCCAAAATGCTGTCCTTTCAAACCCTTCTTAATTTTTGGGAACAAATCACAAGTTGGTTCCAAATCACACTTGGTTCCTTGGAAAAAGTCACAAGGAACCAAGTTGGGACTATAGGGTGGATGGGGAAGCACTGTGATGTGTTTTTCAGCCAAAAACTCTGTGAAGGATCCAAGTTGAGCCGATCTCAGGACGCACATGAAAAACTCTTTGTCTCAAGCAACCAAGAACTTCAAGGTAAAATCTTTGATTCACAGTTTGACCAGTCGGTACAAATTCTTTATGAACAATTCCACATGTATAAAAAAAAAAAAAAATGACCAATGATTTGATTCCATTCCATAGTTCATTTGCCATTATGAACTTTGTTTCTTCTTCTCGGGATCATACTCAAATATCCAGGATTCATTTCTCATGATCACTCGACTCAAAAAACTGACCCTCTTTCCATATAGGCCAACAGAGCTTGGCAAACAAGTTGACAGTGTTCCTTCTGATCAGGTGACAAGTTATTTGGAACAAGTTTTGCACACACTTTTCTCTTGTTCTAAACCTTAGTCATGATTTCATGAACAATTGACTTGGTAATTCCCATTTCCTCTCCAATCATTCTGATAGTGAGCCATTGGTCACGGTTGAGAACAGACCGCACTGCATCCACATTCTGTTCCGTTTTTGATGAAGAGGGGCGTCCTCATCATTTTTCATCTTCAACACCTTTTCATCCATCCTTGAAGGACTTGTGCCATCAGTACACTTGTATGATAGCACAGCTTCTCCATAAACTTTGCTTACATTTCCAAAGTTTCTTAATCACTTTTATCCAATTTCACACTCCAAACTCGCTTGCGATTTTCTTTATACAAGGCACTTGAACAGGGTGTCACAAAAAAAATGTCTACTCTGACAGGGCTGGAATGCTGCTGATCAGTGCTCTAGTGTATACCTGGCACCCCACCTTAAGTGACCTTGGCTGTAGCACTCTCCTTATATTCTGGACACAGCTTGTACAATTCCTCCTATCTCCGATGCTATTCATGCGCTGCAACGTACAGTGAAATAACAACACATGTTCCTGCAGTTAATGTGGTCTTATATTGAGGATTTGGAAGACAGAAATAGAAGGAAAAATATACGCCTCGGCATTCCGGAAACAGTTAACCAAAAAAACTCTGCAACTTTGCGGTAATTGTTTTTTTAACACATTTCTATAGAAATCTTAAACCAATTACATTAAAATCGATCAAATATATTGAACCTTAGGAAAACAGAGATTTGAAGCAGAAGCACCACAAGATGTCCTTTGTAGACTCCATCATTACTCTGTGATAGAGGAAAGTATGGAAAAAGCATGCTCTGCTGGGGTGGATACCTATTATTGAAGGCACAGAAATATCTATTTTTCTGGGTCTATCTAACGAACACTAACCAAGCCTAAAGCCTTACAACCCATAACAAGAATTCTTGCTGAGGCAGAACTAGTATACCGATGGGGCTATCTATTCTCTCTTAGTGTTAAGAAGGTCGGTAAGCTTTATTTACTTTATTTTTATTTTTTATTTTTTTTATATCAATAGTATTTATTGAGGATGTAAAAGTTATAACAAATACTAGGAATCAACGATATTATAAAGATAACAGAGATGCCAGAGATATTGTAAGTAAAACTGTTAGAGACAAAGAAAGTCATCCAAACAACATCTAAACATTAGCCCCATGAAGCGGTATCCGCCGGTACAGACCAAAGGTCAGGTGGTTCGTCCACCAGAGAAAACGGACAAGACCAAGGGCCACCCCTAATGGGATCAAGCTGTGACCTCGGTCAACCAGTCTTAGCCCCTCCCGTCCCCCCGGCCCCACCCCCTGGGCCAACATAACACCAAATGGAAATTAAATATCAGGGGCTGTTCCTCGCCGTGGCTGCAGAGACCCTCCCCTGACAGCCACATAACTGGGTGAGTTCCAGTGATGTATAATGAGGCTATAGTACGGGTGGCCTGTCGGCCAATCAAAGTGGTGATAGACCCCCTCCAAGCAGTAATGATTTGAAAAGCTAAAGGAGATGAAGGAGGTCACAAGGTCCAATCACTCCTTCCATTAGTTGAGCCTTTTTATCTGGGACCAGCAGGGGTCAGGACCTCCCCTAAGGGGGGCAGTGCTCCCTAACAGCCCGGTATTGGACCAGCCCCGGCCGCCAAATAACCACTGAAAAACAATTGCAAACCTTAAATATCTCTGGTTACCAAATTCGAGCTGTCAAAAACTCATGTTACAGAAAGTAAAAGAACAGAGAGGGAAGAAAGGAATAAGAATAAGGAGAGAAGGTAAAGAAGAGTGCAGGCACCTACATGGACTCCCGATGCGATAGTAGAATGGAGCTTTATTTCCTTTCATACATGAATGGACCTTGTGGCGGCACTGAGAATTTGGCCCTTGGCTGGACGATCTGATCCCCAACTTTTCTATGATACCTCAACAAGATATGTGGTGGCGGGCGATAAGGAAGAATGGGCCAGAAAAGAACTCTCCTCTTCTAGCTGACCTGAATAGTAGCTAAGCTAGAGGAATATTAAATGTAATATGGCTGTTGAAGCAATAGTATATAATGTTTTTGATTTGGTTTGATAATTAAAGCAGTGTTCCGCCCAGTTAAAAGTCAGCAGCTACAAAAAAGTGTAGCTGCTTACTTAACAATTGGACACTCAGCTGTCCCACACACCAGCGATGCGGTCGCCCGACGGCTCTCTCTTCTCCCCCATCCCCTCGGCGGTGCTGGCATTACAAGTGTGGGCGCCTGGCTTTGGCTTCAAAGCCGGACACGCACTGTGCATGCGTAAGTCGTGCTGTGCCTTGTGAATGATCGGCATATCTTCTGGGACCTGTGATGTGTCCCAGAAGATCACCGAGAGGGAGGGGGGGGTGAACTTTCTTCCGGACCCGTGGCTCTAGGAGAGGAAGTGGACCATGGACCCTGTGAAAACAGGGGCACCGCAAAAAAAAAAAAAAACATGCCAATTGTGGCATGTCGGGGGGTCACCTTCCTTTAAAGCGGAAGTTCCACTTTTGGGTGGAACTCCGCTTTAACCACAGGCGGAGAGAACGAGAAGGACAAAAGAGGGAAATAATAAACCCCTTTTTTTAATTTGGTGTGGAGTTCCCATTAAGATCCATACCAGACCTGATGGGCCTGTTATAGATTGGGGGGACCCCACGCTGTTTTTTTTCCGAATTTTTAATTGCCGCCATTCTTTTGTTTACATTTCAGCTGTCAGTGGGGAAGCCCGCTGACAGTGGATGAGTCATCGGCTGTTAAGGACAACCAGGACAACCTCAACAACCAGCTATTCTTCGCACAGAATTCAAATTGGTCGGTCAATCATTTTGCGACCAATCCGAATTTGAAGTGTTCTAAAAATTTGGAATTCGTTAGAAAATTGATAAACACAATGAAACAAAGCTCAGCTAAATGAATTCCAAAACAAAACAACAAAACAAAATTAGTAACATAAGGCTTCTATCCGAAATTAAACAAAACATATTTTCCCGTTCTGTACTCGTCTACTGGTTTCCTCCCACACTCATGCTGGGAGGTTAATTGGCTCCTGGGTAAATTGGCCCTAGTATGTGTATGAATGTGAGTTAAAGACCTTAGATTGTAAGCTCCTTGAGGACAGGGACTGATGTGAATGTACAATATGTAATATACTGTATATGTAAAATGCTGTGTAAATTGAGGCTTATGTATGTTGAAGCTAAAGTCATACTATTTTGTATGTGACATAAAGGCGTATAAATGGCTGCCTTTTGGAGCTAATAATCTCTGAGCGATTGCTCAGCTAATATACGCTACAATAATTGTTAAAGCTGCTGATCTGTTGCCTGCAGCCAGAATTGTGAATGACGATGATTTGCTGCATGTCACCAGGTTTGATAATACCACAGATTTGTTGAAATTCTCTTGCCAGAGTAGGCAAAAAGAGAGCCACTGAGAGCAAGGTGTACTTTATTATGGCTGCTTAGAGGGAAATGGATAAAAAAGCTGATAAATAATCCCTAAAAGTATTTGGTGAGGCATTTAACCACTTCAGCCCCGGAAGGATTTGCTGCTTTAGGACCGGAGCCCTTTTTGCGATTCGGCGATGCGCCGCTTTAACTGACAATTGCGCGGTCGTGCGACGTTGTACCCAAACGAAATTTGCGTCCTTTTTTTCTCACAAATAGAGCTTTCTTTTGGTGGTATTTGATCATCTCTGCGTCATTTCTGATCGCCGCTATAAACAAAAGAAGAGCGACCATTTTGCAAAAAAACCCAAATTTCTTACTTTTTGCTAAAATACAAATCCAAAAAAAAAAATATAAAAAAACATTTTTTTTCACCGTTTTTGGCCGATTTATATTCTTCCTCATATTTGCGATAAAAAAAATCGCAATCAGCGTTTATTGATTGGTTTGCGCAAAAGTGGTCGCGTTTACGGATGATGAGAATTCATTTTTGGGGTTTTTATTATTTATTTATTTTTTTACTAGTAATGGCGGCGATCTGCGATTTTTAGCGGTACTGCGATATTTCAGCGGACATGTCAGACTATTTTGACACTTTTTTGGGACCATTGGCATTTATACAGCGATCAGTGCTATAAAATTGCACTGATTACTGTGTAAATGCCATTGGCAGTGAAGGGGTTAACCTGCAGGGGGCGCTCTAAGGGTTAACTGTGTTCCCTGGGCGTGTTCTTACTGTATGGGGACTTGCCTAGCTGGGGAAGGGAAGTGGTCACAGCCTTCGTATACAGGAAGGCTGTGATCACATCCCTTCCCCCTCACACAGAGCGGAGGTCCGTGTTTACATACACGGACCTCCGCTCCTTCGCTCCGGGGGGGCCATCGCGGGTAGCCGGCGGCAATCGAAGCCGCCGCACCCGCTCCCTGGCCCTCCCCGAACACAGTGAGCGCGGGGGCGTGCCTCTGGCGGCGCGCGCGCGCTCACTAGGCTCGTGAGCGCGGCTGCCGTCATATGACGGCGATTTGCGCTCACGAGCCACCTTGTCGCCATCAATTGCCGATCAGCGGTCGGCAAGCAGTTAAAGTGATTGTAAAGGCAGAAGGTGCATTTTATGCATTAAGATCTTCTGTGTGCAGCAGCCCCCCTCAGCCCCCCAATACTTACCTGAGCCCATATCGATTTTGCAATGGTGTACAAGGGACTCAGCTGCCCGGGACGCTCCCTCCTGAATTCAATGGGGACCCAAACTTTTCAGCACAAAAATTACTGTAAAAGAGTCCTGGAAAGTGCTAGAGGGCTGCAAAATGCCTTTAGAACAATGATCTGTCCCTTACAGCAACAGCAGGAACCTGACCCTATAGAACTAGGAGATGAATTTAGAACAATAATCTGTCCCTCTAAGCAGTAGACTCTACCTAGTCCAGTCAGATCGTTCTGTAATGCAGGATGAGATCTGCAGTCTGTCCCTAAAAGTTGTAGTAGTAATCTCTACCTATCTGCAATCTGTCCCTCACAGCACCGGCAGCATCCTCTTCCTACACTACCCAGAGAGCATGTAACATGCAGCACTGTGACTCCAGCCTCATATAGAGGCTGGGTCACATGATGCACTGGCCAATCACAGCCATACCATTAGTAGGCATGGCTCCGATGGCTTCTAGGGAAAACCAGTGAAACGCTTGTTGATTGGCTGCCCTGCAGCTATTCAACATGCGTGATCAAATACCCAAACCCAGAACTCGAAACCAAATTTTTTTTCAAATGTTCGGGTTCGGGTCCGGGTCACGGACACCCCAAACTTCGGTACGAACCCGAACTTTACAGCTCAACTCCAGTCAGGAATTAGTAGACAGATTGAATGACTATGAAATGTGACAGTACTAGGCCCGGCCACAGTGTGATTATAGGAAAAAGGCACACAGGATTCACATTAAAGTGTGAAGCTGCAGATATTGTTTCTGAACAGAAAAGACAGGGATTTCAATTCTCGCTGGCAATTTGAGGTCAGGATCTGGAGCTTGGAGATGTCAAATAGATTTGGGTGGGAGGGCATGTACAATCCTGTATCCAGATCTTATTGGAGACCTGCAGATTGTGTGATTATGCAGGTGTGCATACTCATTAGAAGCCAAGCCAAGCCTGAGCATAGCTAAGAGCAGTGGCAGCTCCTCCATAGAAGGCGCTAGTGCACCGCCCTCCCCCCGGTGATCCTTCTAAAAAAAAAAATAGAGCGCGCCGGCATATGGCTGGCCGGCTTTTTTTTTTGGGAGATTTGCTGTCAGCTGACAGCAATTTCCAAAGCCCATTGGTCAGCCATTAAAATGTATAGATGTGCGCCAGCCAGGCGCACATCTATACACCGATTGGCTCTGGCCTCAGATTGATCAGCATCAGGGCAGGGGGCGGGACTGGCAGATGTGCTGGTGCTTCCCGCCGACCGAGGGAGAGAGAACTGCCTGACAATGAGACCCTCTGAGATAAGTACTGCTAACTGCTGTGCTGCTGGGCTCTGCATACCTGTGTGCTGACAATACCTGTGTACTGGCTGGTGGCAATACCTGTGTGCTGACAATACCTGTGTACTGGCTGGTGGCAATACCTGTGTACTGGCAATACCTGTGTACTGGCTGGCGGCAATACCTGTGTAATGGAAATAACTGTGTACTGGCTGGCGGCAATACCTGTGTACTGGCAATACCTGTGTACTGGCAATACCTGTGTACTGGCAATACCTGTGTACTGGCTGGCGGCAATACCTGTGTACTGGAAATAACTGTGTACTGGCTGGCGGCAATACCTGTGTACTGGCTGGCGGCAATACCTGTGTACTGGCAATACCTGTGTACTGGCTGGCGGCAATACCTGTGTACTGGAAATAACTGTGTACTGGCTGGCGGCAATACCTGTGTACTGGCTGGCGGCAATACCTGTGTACTGAAAAAGAAAGAAGAAGATAGTGGGTAGGGCGCTGCCACCTGAAGGAGGCGGTATATTGGAATAAGTGTAATGGATAAAGTGCTATTCTTTCATGGAAAGCAAATAGTGGTGGGTGTGTAAAACTGCTATGAAATCAAATGTTTAGAATACTGGTGCAATATAAATATCAAAAATGGTAAGTCCTCACTGTAATTAAATGTATTAATGAATTAATGTGATAGCCCAAAAAAATGGAATAAAAAATTGAAAATTAAAAATAAAATAATTAACCACAAAAATTCTCTATACTGTGAAGTGACTGGAGTGATGTATGATAGCAAAATAATTATATAGTGCTAAATGCCTATCACAATTGGTTGCTATAGCTCCCAGCTGCCAATGGAATGCTATCCCATCTATAGGAGATAGTAGGCAACAAATCAACCAAACAGTCCCCAAAAGCAGAGAAAGTTCAACAAGTGGTGGGGGTGAGAGGTGGAGCAACCAAACCAAGTGCAGACGTGCTCCCCTCCTACACTCCCCACTCACCGATCCTACAATCCTCCGTTCGTGCTGTAATGTTCGGTTCCCCGATCGTTGCTCCCGTCTGCTCAGAGTCTTCTTACTTACTAACGAACGCTCTGGGATGAGGGCAAACCGGAAGTGCGTGTGCCGCTCTCTGGCTCCGCGTCACACGCACTTCTGGTCGATCATTCGTTGGAACGCACGGAACTTCCGGCTTCTCGTATCTGACTTCTCTCATCTGAAATGTGAGTTTATGCTACCTGTTGGGTACACCTGCCTATGTCAATTTGCACATGAGAGGATTTTTGTGTTTCATATGCCCTCATCCCTGAGCGTTCGTTCGTAAGTAAGAAGACTCTGAGCAGACGGGAGCAACGATCGGGGAACCGAACATTACAGCACGAACGGAGGATTGTAGGATCGGTGAGTGGGGAGTGTAGGAGGGGAGCACGTCTGCACTTGGTTTGGTTGCTCCACCTCTCACCCCCACCACTTGTTGAACTTTCTCTGCTTTTGGGGACTGTTTGGTTGATTTGTTGCCTACTATCTCCTATAGATGGGATAGCATTCCATTGCCAGCTGGGAGCTATAGCAACCAATTGTGATAGGTTCTGCGCACCATTTAGTACTATACAATTATTTTACTATCATACGTCACTCCAGTCACTTCACAGTATAGAGAATTTTTGTGGTTAAGTATTTTATTTTTAATTTTCAATTTTTTATTCCATTTTTTTTGGGCTATCACATTAATTCTATATGTTACAGTGAGGACTTACCATTTTTGATATTTATATTGCACCAGTATTCTAAACATTTGATTTCATAGCAGTTTTACACACCCACCACTATTTGCTTTCCATGAAAGAATAGCACTTTATCCATTACACTTATTCCAATATACCGCCTCCTTCAGGTGGCAGCGCCCTACCCACTATCTTCTTCTTTCTTTTTCTTTCTCCCTGAGGACATTCCTTAGGTACGTGAGGGCAGCAGCCTCTCTTTTTGATTTTTTCTTCACTATAGCAGTGCCTCACCACATCTTTTTTCACTGGCAATACCTGTGTACTGGCTGGAGTCAATACTTGTGTACTGGCAATACCTGTGTACTGGTTGGCGGCAATACCTGTGTACTGGCTGGCGTCAATACTTGTGTACTGGCAATACCGGTGTACAGGCTGGCATCAATACCTGTGTACTGGCAATACCTGTGTACTGGCTGGCGGCAATAACTGTGTATTAGCAATACCTGTGTACTGGCAATACCTGTGTACTGGCTGGTGGCAATACCTGTGTAATGGCTGGTGGCAATACCTGTGTACTGGCAATACCTGTGTACTGGCTGGCGGCAATCCCTGTGTACTGACCAGCGGCAATACCTGTGTACTGGCTGGCAGCAATACCTGTGTACTGGCAATACCTGTGTACTGGCTGGCAGCAATAACTGTGTATTGGCAATACCTGTGTACTAGCTGGTGGCAATACCTGTGTACTGGCTGGCGGCAATACCTGTGTACTGGCAATAACTGTGTACTGGCTGGTGGCAATACCTGTGTACTGGCAATACCTGTGTACTGGCAATACCTGTGTACTAGCTGGCGGCAATACCTGTGTACTGGCTGGCGGCAATACCTGTGTACTGGCAATAACTGTGTACTGGCTGGTGGCAATAACTGTGTACTGGCTGGCGTCAATACCTGTGCACTGGCAATAACTGTGTACTGGCTGGCGGTGATAACTGTGTACTGGAAATAACTGTGTACAGGCTGGCGGCAATACCTTTGTACTAGCAATAACTGTGTACTGGCTGGCGGAGATAACTTTGTACTGGCTGGCGGCAATACCTATGTACTGGCAATAATTGTGTACTGGCTGGCGGCAATACCTGTGTACTGGCAATAACTGTGTACTGGCTGGTGACAATACCTGTGTACTGGCAATACCTGTGTACTGGTTGGCTGCAATACTTGTGTACTTACAATACCTGTGTACTGGCTGGCTGCAATACCTGTGTACTGGATGGCTGCAATACCTGTGTACTGGCTGGCTGAAATACCTGTATACTGGCTGGAAAACAATACCTGTGTACTGGCTGGCTGCAATGCCTGTGTACCGGCTGGCAGCAATACCTGTGTACTGGCTGGCTGCAATACCTGTATACTGGCTGGCTACAATACCTGTGTACTGATAATACCTGTCTACTGGCTGGCTGCAATACCTGTGTACTGGCTGCATACTGTTACTGGCTGCAATATGCCTCACATGTGATGCTGAGCTGTATACTGTATCCTGTGATGCTGAGCTGTGTACTCCTGATACAATATGTAGAATACAGGGGATGGAGTGGGTGGATTATATAAGGGGTGGGGCTTATGAGAAGTAGGAGGGGTCAAAAATGAAGGGTGGGGCCTGGCACCCGCCCATCCTAAAACTTCACCAGCCGCCACTGGCTAAAAGCTTACATTTTGGAGAAAGAGCCCTGTCAGGAAAAAAAACGTGTACTCCATTCAGGAGCAGAGACTGCGCCCCATGTTGGGGTGATTCCTTGTCTACAGGACTGAGAGTTAGGAGAGCTGCATGAGTCTATAAATATTAAGAAAGCTGATGTGACTAAATATTCCAGGGAACTGGAGGGAGTCAGTAAGTTTCAAGGAGTGACAGAGCTTGGAGTGCTAGGGGAATCCCCATATCTAGAGGCCAGTTGTGGGCCCATGCAGCAAGGGGCTGTAGCTAAAGATGAGTGAGCCTGAAGAGCCCATGGCCTGGGAGACCAGAGAGAAGAGAGAAGTGTTGCTGCTGAAGAGAGCCAGGTGACTTAGTATTTTTTATTACCTGTTCGCTGATAATGCTTTTTGAGGCTTAAACCCCTGGGTGGGAAAATACTGACAAAATAGACTTTGTTTTCATTAAGTTTGTTTAGTAAAAATGGGTCAAACAGACAGAATTTGCCTTTCCCAGAAGTCAGTTCTTCCAGTTTCTACAACTCCGTCATGCTATAGAATCTGAGGCTCGATCCTCCTTGCTTACTCCCATTGACCACCCATTGATGTCTGATGTACTGCTTGAAAGAAATAAGAAGGGTGCATTCCAAGTTGCTTCACTCCACACAAGACGCATCCGCACTCACCTGTAGAAAGTGTTGGGAAAAAGATATAGGACATATAGATGCAGAACAGTGAGAACTATGTTTGGCATCCGCTCCACTAGTGTCAGTGTCAGCTTCCCATAAATTATCCCATCTGTTTCTGTTGCACAGAGCGTATAGAACATCAGTGCAGCTTCACAAATGGGGGAGGAGAAATTCCCCATTGTGCCTGAAATGTGTCAGAGACAATGGTGACTTGTTGCTCATGATTTGGAAAGGCCCAGAGTTGTTTTGATATTGGCAATACATTATATCTACTATTTCACGTTTTTCAGTTTCCTTTATCATGTGACCCCATTGTCTGTCTATTGGGTGCTTTGGAGAAGGACACACTAATACCGCATAGTCGCACTGCGATACTGTGGCTACTTTATACAGCCTGTAAGCTGATAGCTAGATATTGGATCTCTCCACAGGTGCCAAGTTGGAAACAATGGGTGGAAACAGTTAATAATAGGTTAATACATGAAAACTCACTTATCAACATCGAAATGTTGTTAAAAAAATTTAAGAAGTTTATTCAATGTGGCAGCCGTGGCTGGAAACCCCTGGCCTGGCTCCACATAAACTGGTGAAGGATAAACTATTACAAATATGTTCCGTTGGAAATTGAGACGATACATAGCTGGGGATTGTGGACATAATTGTGCGTAAGATTAGCAACGCTTAGGCCATGGTAATGAAGTTCTGTCTGTATTCTTAGTTTTCTTATTTTTCTTCTTTTTGTTCTGTTCTGAATTCATCAGATAATATAAACAGAAATCGGTTTACTAATCTGGTAACTACAGGTGTGACTTAGCTGGAATATGACAGGCTGAATTGAAAGGGTAGACTATGACGTTTCTATGCCTATTACACCTACTATACTGTTAATTCTGTATGCATCTATATATACTGTTGAGAAATGTTGTATACACAGTGTTTATGTTGTGGATCAGTTGTTTATTTCAATAAACTTTTTCTGATTTCAAACAAATGGGCCAAAAAGCACTTTAACTGCACTTTGGATTGACGTGCCTCACTAAAAATCTATCTGCCATGTGAGCATAATCACCCAATGTCACAGCAAATTTAACTAACATAATGTTGGGACATATCTGTGCTTAATTAAAAGATACAAGTTATAGGCGTGTCTTGACCATGGCGACGTGAGGCAGCTAGAACACTGAGCTCTGTAAGGCAGGAGAGCAGCATGCTACTTTTTACCCCAGCTACGAACACTTCAAGCCCATGTCTAAGAAGGGCAGAGCCACGCGATCACAGAGTCATCCATATATCACACGATACTGGCTGTGCCGACCGGTGATTCCTCATCATCAACGGAACCCAAGATGGCGCCCAGTCGGCAGAACGATGTAGACGCAGGGCCTGCCAGACCACAGGATCTGGGCTCTAAGACACAAGTCACAGCAGCGGTGAGTGAACACTGTCTCCCGATCTCGCCTATCCCCACACCAGCACTACTACCCCTGAGCCCAACACCACGCTCAAATGCCTCTAATAGCCATAGAGGGGAGCCAGGCCTTGAGGACATGGACATAAGGCAGATACTTCAGGCCCACCCCACTAAAGTTGACATACAACAAATGCTGGGGCAATGGACGGGGGCTTTGGTAGAGGACTTAGATGACTTCAAATCGAATGCCTAAGCTGCAGATTTGTGCCGGCAATCCATAGAGGAACAGCAAGCTACACACGATTCACGCATGGACAGAATTGAGGTCCAGCAAGAGACCCACCAGAAACGCCTTACCATCATGCAGATGCAGATGGAAGAGGCGGAAAACCGAAATAGAAGAAATAATATGTCTGCACATACATTTTTATAGTTTTTGTATACGATTGCTACATTGTTATATATGTGAAGTATTTCTATTCATATGAACAAGCACACTATTTTTTGCACTTTAAATGAAGGCCCAGAAAGACCCACACCGATCCCCTAGAACACACCCACATCAACTCCCAGAACTGGTACGAGTGACTCCCATAGCCCTGAAACTACAGAGGCTCAAAGGATGATGGGCATGCAGTATCAGGACCGAAATGGGAAGAAAACTGGAGGTCAAAGAACCTTGAAATTCAGCCTTGAGGAGTGACATCACAGACACAGAAACCTGCTGCATGCAGCTAAAGGAGGTAAGTTACATGTAAACTGAGAGTGTGGAGGTCATTAATTTATATGCACAATGCATCTGATTTTTGTCGAGGAAAAGATGGAGTTCTTCTTTAGCTACTGCTGAGTTTGGACAGAAAGTTATTGCTTCAGTTTCTGTCCTTGAACATTTTCAGCATTCCCTCGTTGTGTTCCTCATGTGTGCTTACATGGAGTTGTTATGGAAAATGTAAAATTGGATTTCATATTTACCTCAATTTTCTTTTCTTGATGATCTCTGTGATATCACAATGTACCCTCCTAGTCAGAGATTCTAGTTGGATAACACCAGACTTAGAGTAGATTTCAATTTATGAGGCAATTTATGATTTTCAAGCCTGCTGTCTTTACTGTGAAACTGTTGCAATGTTGATATGTGTTGAATTGGAGGAATTGATTGGCTAGTTTTTCCCACCAATTTTCTACAGATCCACATAAAAAGGGGCCCCAGGGGAGAGCTGCCGGAAACACTGCCAAAATGTAGGCTGTTATGCTTCTGAATGGCGCCCCCGCTGGCAACATGAGGACTCTTTACTATCAAGGAGGGACTGATAGCCTTTTAAGGATCTTTACCTCTATGTTACTGTTTGTGGAATATTTCCCAGCCCTGCACACTTTCCTCTAAAGAACTATGGATTCTGTTGTTATTCAAGTATGATTTTCTTATGGTCACTAAAGCACTTTCTACAGGAATATATGTGATGGTTACTCTGTTAGTGAAGGGGTGTTGTGCTTGTTCCCTTCAGTAGCAGCCGATATGTAAATATTCACCAACACACCAGGGTCATCAATTTGGTCCAAACTTTTTTTATTTAAGAAAGATCACATCACAAAAAAGTGTGGCACATACCTGATGAAGGGGTCCAGCGTGGCTCCGAAACGTTGCACTACACTGCTTTGTTGTCACAACTCTAATGCGGTCTGGTGACAGGTGCGTACCACTGGAGTACAAATCGTATCAAGGGAGTGTAGCGCACCACAAGTTTGTGGACCTATGGCTGACTGCTGCTAAGGTGTTCACCAGAGCCTGTAGTGGTGAGTATGGATTTGGCTGCAACTGGATCCAGGTCCCAGCCCTCAGGGTCCTCTAGCTCACGCTTGGGCTGGCCCCAGGTGGTAGAGGGTAAGAAGCAGCACAGAAACAGTAAGAATAGTCAGAAGAATAGCGAAGGGTCAGGACAACCAGAAGACAGGAGAAACTGAAGACAAGCTGAAGGTCGAGGAATCAAGCAGGAAGGGATAGTCAGACAAGCCAAGGATCAGTACACGGATAAGACTCAAAGCAACCAAAGGAGACAATCACACACAAGCCAAACACGGACAAATGTTGATCAGCAATGCAGCCTTACACTGCCAGGATTTATATCCTGTTACCAATTAAGAGGGCCTACTAAAGCACACAGGTGAGGGAGGCCCGGCCTCTAACTGGACACATGCAGCAAAGGTAGGAAACAGATAAGATATGTGTTTGCTGGTTACATGACAGTATCCCCCTCTTACGAGGCCTCCCCCTCCCTCGCTTGGGTCGAGGATTGGAGGGAAATCTCAAATGAAACCTGCTCACAAGACGAGATGCAAATACCTCAGATGCAGGAATCCACGACCTCTCCTCAGGACCAAACCCTCTCCAATGCACAAGGTACTGAAGGATGCCATTATAGAGATGAGAATCCAATATTTGACTAACCTCGTACTTCTGATTATCCTCAGAGACTGGAACTATGGTAGGAAAAGGCAGAGAGAACCTATTGGGGACCAAGGGCTTCAGAAGGGAAAACATGGAAGGAGTTTGAAATCCTGAGGTTTTTGGGGATCGGAAGTTTAAAGCAGACTGGGTTAACCTTATCAATTATCGGATATGGACCAATGAATCTTGGTGCAAATTTCAAAGCAGGAACCCGGAGTTTGATGTTCCTGGTGGAAAGCCAGACCTTGTTTCCAATCTGTAGAGAAGGCGGTTTACGCCTGTGACAGTCGGCGAAACCTTTAGACTTATCAGCCGCTGCTTGAAGGGAATCATAACCTCACCCCAAATGGTATTGAAAGATTGCTGAACAGTAGCCAAAGCTGGAATATCAGGAGAACATGTCGTAGGAAGAGGAAGCTGAGGGTGTCTTAATATGATTATAGTGAGAGAACTTTGCTCATCACGATGACTGGTCCTCCCTACTCCCGTGGGCAGAGACTAAGGTGCGGAGGAAGACCTCTAACTCCTGATTAACCCTCTCAGTCTGTCCATTGGATTGAGGGTGGTAAGAAGAAGAAAAATCCAGGACAACATTGAGGGACTTGCAGAAAGCTCTTCAGAAGCAGGATGCAAATTGAACCCCCCTGTCAGAAACAATATGAGAAGGAACCCCATGGAGGCGGAGGACCTCCCAAACAAAGATGGGGACCAACGCAGGAGCAGAAGGGAGACCAGGAAGGGGAATAAAATGAGCCATTTTGGAGAACCGATCTATCACCACCCAAATGACAGTATTTCCTTCAGACGGTGGAAGATCGGTGATGAAATCCATTGCGATGTGAGTCCAGGGCTCCTCTGGAACGGGCAAGGGCAAGGGCATGAGCAGACAAGCAGGAGCTTGCGTGGAGCACTTGGACTAGGCACAAACATGGCACACTTTCACGTAGCCTTTGACACCCGCAGGGAGGGTTGGCCACCAGTAGTGGCGACTGATGAGATGAAAGGATCAGAGAGCCCCACCATGACCCAACACCTTGGAATCATGTCTCCAACAAAGAATCTTAGGTCTTAGTTTAATGGGGACGAAGGTCTTGCCAGGGGGAATTTTAGACTCCAGAGTGGTGGAATGGGCAAGAATACACTTGGCCGGAATGATCGGCTCGGGTTCAGAGGTGAGCTCCTCATCCCTTATGTCAAATGACCTAGAGAGTGCATCGGCCCGACTGTTGCAGGAACCAGGTTTGTACGTGATCGTAAAATTGAAACGGGAAAAGAACAGACTCCACCTGGCCTGTCTGGGATTCAGTCGTTTAGCACTCTGTAGGTACTGTAAATTTTTATGATCAGTGAAGATCGTTATGGAGTGTGGGGAACCCTCCAAGAGATGACGCCATTCTTCTAGCGGCAATTTGATAACGAGAAGCTCCCGATCGACAATAGTGTAATTTTTCTCTGCCTGAGAACATTTTTTGGAGAAAAACGCACATGTCTGTCGTTTATTCTCGAATAACTGGAGGAGCACCGCTCCTACTCCAGTAGAGGAAGTGTCCACTTCAATAAAAATGGGTCCCAGGCTTAGGTCTCCTCAAGAGAAGACCAGAAACAAAGGCTTGATTCAGATCATGGAACGCAGTGACAGCTTCAGGAGGCCATTCCTTGGCATTAGCACCTTTCTTAGTCAAGGCAATAATAGTCGCAGAAATAGCCGAGTAGTTCTTAATAAATTGCCTGCAATAATTGGAGAATCCAAGAAAATGCTGTGTGGCTTTGAGGCTGGCAGGAAGAGGCCAGTTGGTAATGGCCGAGACCTTTTTGGGATCCATGTGAAGACCCAAACTGGAGGCAAAGCATCCTAGAAACAGAACCAGAACATTTCTCCAGCTTGGCGTACAGGTTATTTTCTCTAAGGCGCTGAAGTACCACCCGGACATGGTTCCTGTGGGCTAGCAAATTTTCCGAAAAGATTAGAATGTCATCCAGATAGATGACCACAAATTGATACAGCAAATCCCTGAAAACCTCATTGACGAAGTTGTGAAAAACCGCTGGCGCGTTACACAGCCCAAAGGGCATAATGAGGAATTCGTAAATGTCTGACTCTTGTGTTAAACGCGTTTTTCCACTGGTCACCCTCTCTTATCTGGATCAGATTGTAGGCACACCTGAGATCCAACTTGGTAAAGATGGAGGCCTCTTTCAATCTGTCGAATAACTCAGAGATCAAGGGTAAGGGGTAACGATTCTTAATAGTCACCGCATTTAAACCTCGATAGTCGATACAAGGTCTTAACGTGCCATCTTTTTTGGTAACGAAAAAGAATCTTGCTCCAGCTGGGGATGAGGACTTCCGAATGAATCCTCTCGCTAGGTTTTCTGAGATATACTTTGACATGGCCTGGGTCTCAGGGATGGACAGAGTATAAGTACAACCCCTGGGCAGCTTTGCTCCAGGAACAAAGTCAATGGCACAGTCAAAGGACCTGTGAGGAGGAAGCACTTAAGCAGATTTCTTACAGAAGACATCTTGGAAATCGCTATAAGCAGCGGAAAGAGCAGAGGAAACTGAAGTGGCGGCAACAGGAAGTCTCTCTTTAGGGGCAACCTTGCGTAGGCAGGATGAGAAACAAGAGAAACCCCAAGCCAGTATCTGCCCGGAAGTCCATTCAATGCGTGGGGAATGGAGCTGTAACCAGGGACGACCTAATATGATGGAGGTTGAGGCCTTCGGTAGAACAAGGAAGGATATCTCCTACTGATGGAGTATTCCAACTGATATCTTAACCGGAAGGGTCCGGAAGCGGATGGGCCCTCCTGGAAGAATGGTGCCATCGATCGCCAAGACCACCAATGGAGTGGCGAGAGGCGCCAGGCCAAGCTTCATGGAAGAAGCCGTTCTCCAGTCTATAAAGTTGCCCGCAGCTCCAGGATCAAGAAATGCCAGGACTAAATGAGAGGAAGTGCAGATGTGAAGGAACACCGATAGCTCGAGACGCGAAGGTGATATTTCTGGGTCCAATACTCCACCTTCCAGATGTATTAGACCCTAGTGTTTCCTGGACAAAGCGACCAAGTGTCACGAAGGTGACCTTTGCCCGAACAGTAAAGGCACAGGCCCAAGGCTCTGCACCTAGCACGCTCCTCGGGAGATAGCCTGGTCCGGCCCAGCTGCATGGTTTCCTCAGCTGACAGGGGGTGCTCCGTGGACCACAGAGAGGGGAGCTCAGGCTGACTAAGGACCAGGGGGGCGCAAACATCTTTTATCTAGGGTCCTCTCCTGGCAGGGAATGTCGATCTGCACAGGGAGATCACATCGCCCAGATCAGTGGGAATGGTTATACCCGCTAATTCGTCCTTCACTCTGTCGGAGAGGCCCTGTAAGAAGGCTGCAACCAAGGCCTCTTTGTTAGAGTTGAGCGAACACCTGGACGTTCGGGTTTGGCGAGTTCAGCCAAACTTTCCGGAAACATTCGGGTCTGGTACCGAACGTTATCCAAACTTTACCCCGGACCCCAATGAATTCAATTGGGACCCAAACTTTTCGGCACAAAAATGACTGTAAAAAAGTCCTGGAAAGTGCTAGAGGGCTGCAAAAGGCAGAAAAATGGGAGATGTTATTAGATCTGCAATCTGTCCCTCAAAGCAGTAGTAATCTCTACCTAGTTCAGTATCAGATCGTTCTGTAATGCAGGATGAGAGATCGTTCTGTAATCAGATCGTTCTGTAATGCAGGATGAGAGATCGTTCTGTAATCAGATCTTTCTGTAATGCAGGATGAGATGTTATAGATCTACAATCTGTCCCTCAAAGCAGTAGTAGTAATCTCTACCTAGTTATTATCACTGCAATCTGTCCCTCACAATCTGTCCCTCACAGCGCCGGCAGCATCTTCTCCCTACACTAACCCAAGAGCATGTGACATGCAGCACTGTGACTCCAGCCTCATATAGAGGCTGGGTCACATGATGCACTGGCCAATCACAGCCATGCCATTAGTAAGCATGGCTGTGATGGCTTCTAGGGAAAACCAGTGAAACGCTTGTTGATTGGCTGCCCTGCAGCTATTCAACATGCGTGATAAAATACCAGAACCCAGAACCCGAACCCAAACATTTTTCTCAAACGTTCAGGTTCAGATTCGGGACACGGACAAACGAAAGTTCAGTACGAACCCGAACGTTACAGTTCGGCTTCGCTCAACTCTACTCTTTGTTCCAATTCAACTCAGCAGACAGAATCCGAAAATGGAGGGCATACTGACCCACGGAAAGAGACTCCTGAGGCGTAAAAGACCACTGGCTGCTGAGGAGACACAACCTGGTTCCTCGAAGATGTTTTGAAAGAGTTTTAGGAAACTAGACAGGTTAGAAACCACGGGGTCACTCTTCTCCCACAGAGGGGCAGCCCAGGCTAAAGCCTTGCCGAACAGGAGAGAAATAATGTAGGCCACCTTCACCTGATCGGACGGGAAATTTTGAGGCTGAAGCTCAAAATGAATTGTGCACTGGCTGAGGAACCCCCCTGCAGGGACACCAAATCTTGCAGGAATCGCATCACCTGGGTCTGATTAGACTCTTGTGTCTCCAGTCTGCGGACTAGATCATCCACAGGTAGGTGCACATCAGCCGGGTCCATGGCTGGTCAAACTGTCACAACTCTAATGGGGTCTGGTGACAGGTGCGTACCACTGGAGTGCGAATCGCATCAAGGGAGTGTAGCGCACCACAAGGTTGTGAACCTATGGCTGACTGCTGCTAAGTAGTACCGGCTAATACGGGGAGAGGGCCCCCTAGAGCACGGACACTGAAACTCAGGGAGCTAGTGCATCGGTTTCCCCAGGGCGCGGAATCTAAGAGCCAGTGGGTGTTCACCAGAGCCTCTAGTGGTGAGGATGGATTTGGCTGCAACTGGATCCAGGTCGCGGCCCCCAGGGTCCCCTAGCTCAGGCTCGGGCTAGCCCCAGGTGGTAGAGGGGAAGCAGCAGCACAGGAACGGTAAGAATAGTCAGAAGAATAGCGAAGGGTCAGGACAACTAGAAGACAGGTGAAAAAAAACGAAGAAAAGCCAAAGGTCGAGGAATCAAGCAGGAAGGGATAGTCAGACAAGCCAAGGATCACTACACGGATAAGACTCAAAGCAATCACACACAAGCTGAACCAGACAAATGTTGATCAGCAATGCAGCCTTACACTGCCAGGTATTATATCCTGTTACCAATTAAGGCCTGGGTTGGAGCTCAGCTGAGGAGGGCCTACTAAGGCACACAGGTGAGGGTGGCCCGGCCTCTAACTGGACACATGCAGCAAAGGTAGGCAACAGATAAGACATGTGTTTGCTGGTTACATGGCATTTGTGATATTTCTTTTTTTTTAAATGTTTGGACAAAATTGATGTTCCTTGGTGTGCTGGTGAATATCTACATATCGTATGGGTTCCAGCATCCAGCTGGTGATCGCTACAGCACCCAGCAGCCTAAAGAGCTTATTCCAGGAACGAGTGCGATGGGTATAAGGTCTGTGCTCTACACTAACAGCCGGCTCTCTGCATTTTGGGACCGGACCTGCGGCACAGAGCACCTAGGAACTAGGGTTGCCACATCATCCCTTTAACCCAGGACACATATGAATTACACAGGCTCTGAGATGCAGATAATGCATCAAGTGAGTTTAATTACCACCTTAATTAGCCACAGAACCTGTGTAATTAATATGTGTCCTGGATTAAAGGGATGATGTGGCAAGCCTACTAGGGACCTAGCCTGGGAGTCATGGGAGAAATGTAGTGGGGCCCCTAGGTGAGTGTGAGAGAGTGAGCAGAGTGGCCACAGCTGCCACAAGCCTAGGGAGCTGGACCCGCCAGGAAGATGGAGCAGTGGCATAGTCTACGGCCTTCCTCGGACGCCTCAGAGGTGGTATTCCAGCACCCTCATGATAGGGGAAATGTTCAACCTTTGACCAATTGTTTGCTACAATTGAACCCTACGTATTAGTGCAGAAGGGCCCCAAATACAGCCCCGGTTATCTGTGAGGGAGGCCTAGTAGCTGGCCACGTGCACCCCATAGTTTGGGTATTGTCTTACTAACCTGTTACAACTACATTTCATGTGTCCACACATTTTGATTTGGGGCCCCATGTTTTGGTCGTACCAGCCTGGGTCTTGAGGGGTTTCAGTTGGTGGAGACGTCCGCTATAGGCGGGCAAAATTAAGCAAAGCTCCTGAAGAAGCGAACTCTGGTTCGTGAAACATGTAGAGCAAGTGGGAGGCTACATTGAGTGGAACCAGCAGAGGATTCACCATATAGGATTTTTACATCTATTGGGGGGCCTCTAGCTGCTACCATATATTGACATGGTGTTATTGTGAGTTCCGGTTCAATGATTGATTTTAAACACATATATATGATTTACTGTATTTTTCTGGGAAAATTATCTTTTTAATGTGCCTTTGTTTCAAAACCTTTGTTCAGTATGTCTAAATTGGGATGTGGCACAATTTGTTTTTAGTTCTTTGTAACCATCCTAGGGTACTGTCTAGTTCTATTCACTTATGGCTGGTTACAGGCTCCTACGGGCAGGGGCTCCTGTGTCCTCTCCTTCTCTTCTGTATCATAATGGCTTCCTCTGTGCGTCTCCTCCCTCCTCCTCCTAGGCATCTAATAGGATTAGAGTTGAGCGAACTTCTAGAAGTCCGGGTTCTGCTGGTTCGGCAGAACTTCGGGACAAAGTCCGGGTTCGGGTCCGGACAGAACCCGAACTTTGTCCCGAACCCCGAACCCCATTGAAATCAATGGAGACCCGGACTTTTAGGTACAAAAAGTGTTGTAAAATAGTCCTGGAAGGTCCTAGAGGTCTGCAAAAGGAAGGAAATGTGGGTAAGGGTGGGACAAGTGACCTACAAAGAAATGGGGACAGGGAAATAACTTGAAATATTTAAAAAAAAATAAAAACATAGAAAATGCAAAAATGGAGATCATCTTCAAAATGGGTCTGAAAAGTATTAATTAACATTAGAGGCCATAGAACTGTTCTAAAATCCGAGTTGAGATTAGGATAATCTACGGATCCTCCTCCTCCCTCCTCTGCGTGTCTCCTTCGGTAATACTATGTCTTCTCTTCCTCTCCTGTGTCCTCG
>BLSH010460396.1:245283-255496 GCA_018402905.1 Glandirana rugosa | reverse complement strand
TTAAAATGAATCAGGCATGGATCCCACAAGACTTGTCTGTACCTTGTGCAGAATAAACATTTAGACCGGACTCACACAGCCATTCATATACTTCTTTTTTGAATAGGCCTCAATACAAAAAAAAACCCATGTTGGCTACCTCCTCCTACTCCTCTACCACCGCCACTTCCACCTACACTGCCACGGTCACGGCCTAGTCAACCTCTAGGCTCCTACTCCACATCCACCCCCCTTCCCATTTTTTTATTTGATTTTAATTTATTTTCCCTATCCCCATTTCTTTGTAGGGCACTTGCCCTACCCTTACCCCCATTTTACTTCCTTTTGCAGCCCTCTAGGGCTTTCCAGGACTTTGTTACAGCCATTTTTGTGCCTAAAAGTTCGGGTCCCCATTGATTTCAATGGGGTTCGGTGTCCGTGCGATCGTTCCCGAAGTTTGGCCGGACCAGCAGAACCCGAACTTCCAGAGGTTCGCTCAACTCTATACACAAATTAAAAAGTAGAAAGCCCTATGGTTTGAACTTTGAATGGGACGTCACCCATTTTTACGATGGCTGACGTCCCTAAATTGTATTAACAAGTATCCCATTATATATATAGGACTATAAACATCAAGGAATCGATTTGACTCTGATGTTCTTTCTATGATGTTGGAGTTTATAACTGCCGCAAGACTTTTTCTTGAAATTGGGTTTTAAAATTTGGGTTTTCTTCCATAATCCTCAAGTTCTAATTTGTCGAAGGTCTTTACATACTAGGGTTTGTGTGTATGATGGTTTGTACAGCTATACATCTCGAGGTCACTTCACTACGGCTATTGGGATATACATACATGGCCGATGTTGGAACGATCTTCGATTGATAGATTTTTCCAAAAATTGTGTGGGGGTTTAGTGGTTTGATTAAAACGGCTCTATCGTGTCACACACTCACAATTTGTTTTGTTGGGGTAACCCTGAGTGTAGGATGTTTCAGCATGGTTATATACATAGAAACGATTTTGACTGAAATACATGATCTAAATACATGTGTATAATCCTGAAACAATGTTATCTCGTTTTGCTGTAGGAGTTCATAATCATGATACATATATGTGGATAATCTTGATTGAAATTTACATACGTTTTTAAAGCAACGCTATTTTGGTATAGGTTTTGCTATGGCTGCTCGAGATTGTGACATACACACACAACCTATTCAGTACGATCTTGTTCACAAGATTTGTGATATGTTTCTATATCTCAGGATGATGTTTTAAAACCAATACCTGCATACATTATAGGTTCTGAATGTACTTCGGTCGATAGATCCTTTTGAATCGATATAGATGTTTTTGGTTTGACAAATATACATGGCCATTTAAAGATACAATAGGGTCTAGATTGATATGAACCGATGTAGTCGGTTTTTCTTTAATGGATTAACCGTTCAAATGTTCTTGATTAGAGATATATATGTACAATTAATTTTATAGCGATTTTTCGTTTTAAGGTTGTCTGAAGCGACGGTTTTCTTGCCGATGTTTCATTATGATCACTTCTAGATGTGATATACATATAAAATCTACTCTTGTGCGATATCGGTGGAGCATTTTTTCCAAAAAAATTGTTCCATGGTTGCCGTGTATGTTATAAGTATCCTCCACAGACATTTTTGATAATAGCTGCATTATATATCTTTTACATAATCTTTTTTGCGTGTCTCTTTTGAATATTTCACGATTCTACTCTGACTCTGCTTTGTATATGACCGCCTCTAATTAGATAATAGTACAATGGTGTAGTAAAATGATAGTTATAATTCAGGTATATACAATGTACCTACACCAGTAACTTATAGATCACTTGTGAATGTTGCTGAAATGGTTTCGACGGCTCTTTTCATTATCTCCCATGTATATTCTAGATTATATATTTTGAATTTTTCTTTGGATAAGAAAGATCTTTTGGAGAACTAATATATACATCATATAAGATATTTTTTAAAATGTTATGATTATAAAATAAAAATAAACATAAAATTGGTTCAAAATGGGAGGTATACATAGAAAGTGTTGAATGGCTTATACTCTGCACAATGGCAGAGGGTGATCCTGATTGTACGATATTCTCTGCTGATATGTGTATGAGTGCAGCACATTTTTTGCTCATATCCTGTTCTTATGGTGCGATGCAACTATTGTGCTTTGCCTCATGTTTCAGTATATTGAGTGGTTACATTTTTTATTTTTGGTTTCTTTGTTCCTGTATAGCCTTTGTTTGTCTGTTCTGAGGGATACATACGCATATATATATGTATTGTGGATGTGTATTTTTCATACATAAAGCATCTTTTTTGTGTTTATAATTCTATATATATAGCTTCCACATATCTCCAACTTGTGTGAGCTTTATATATATGGGGTTTCCCGATTTTTTGACAAACAAGGAGTGGATACAAATTGTTGTTTTTTTGTATATGTTTATATGTTTTTTCTTTTCACAATGATATTAAACAATGTAATGATGTCTTTTTATGTGTCATGATATATTTGTTGATCTGCTCCTTTTTGCAACCCTGCCTTATTTTAGACAGGTGCTTGCTAATGTGCACTAATCAAGCAATTGGACTCATACTAAACTGGTGTTTGATTTCAATCACATGTGTACATATATGTCAGCATTGCCATTTGGTTGTCAGATTATGACTAAGTGGGTGTGAATTCCCGTGAAACGCGTCAATCATTTTTATGCCTTATGATGTACTTCCTATGGACTGTGATGTGATTCACGTGTATGCTGTTTCACTACAATAAACGCAACTTCTTCAGAAGCTTCTGTGGTGCTGTCAATTTGCTGTTTTCGGATTCTACATTACCGGCTCACGGACCGGACGTGCACACAGCCTTCTGGAGCTTTTATCCTCACCTGGAGCATTGGGGGCACAGTGTTGGCCAGCGCTACAGAAGAAAAAGATTTGGGGGTGCTTATTTCAGATGATTGCAAAATGAGCAAACAGTGTAACCAGGCAGTGGGAAAAGCAAATAGAATTCTGGGATGTATCAGTAGAGGGATCACCAGCAGGAGGAAGGAGGTTCTGATTCCTCTATATAGATCTTTAGTGAGACCTCACTTAGAATACGGTGTCCAGTTCTGCAGACCTCACTTACAAAAAGATATTGATAAAATAGAAGGAGTTCAGAGACGGGTAACAAAAATGGTGAAAGGTCTGGGGGATAAAACATATCAAGAGCGACTTCAGGAACTTAATATGTACAGTCTGGAGGAAAGAAGGGAGAGGGGAGACATCGATTGAAACCTTTAAATACCTCAAGGGGGTGAATAAGGTTCAGGAGGGCAGTCTTTTCAATATGAAACCAAAATCAAGAACACGGGGACCTCAAACTAACTAGGGGGAAGTTCAAAACTAATCTTAGAAAGTATTATTTTACTGAAAGGGTGGTTGATGATTGGAATAAACTACCAACAGAGGTTGTGAAACAGTCAACAGTAAATTGCTTCAAACATGTAAAAAAAAATAAAATAAAAAATAAAATAAAAAGGGGCAGACTCGATGGACTACTCAGTCTTTTTCTGCCGTCACTTTTCTATGTTTCTATGTTTTCCTTCTTGTGTGTTTACCCCATAGCAGTGCCCTCTGCTACCCCCCCACAGTAGTGTCCTCTGCACCAAACCCCCTGTAGTGTCCTCTGCCTCCCCATGTAGTGCCTTCCCCCCATAGCAGTGCCCTCTGCAACCCCCCACAGTAGTGTCCTCTCCTCTGCCCCCTGCATAGTGCCCTCTGCCACCCCATAGCAGTGTCCTCTACCACCCCCCATAGTAGTGTCCTCTACCACCCTCCCCACCTCAGTAGTGTTCCTCTGCCCCCCATAGCAGTGTCCTCTGCACCAAACCCCCCAGTAGTGTCCTCACCCACCCCTGTAGTGCCCTCCCCCATAGCAGTGTCCTCCTCTGCAACCCCCCCCCCCCCCCACAGTAGTTTCCCATCCTCTGCCCCTCTGCATAGCACTATCCTCTGCTTCCTCCCCCCAATAGTGTCCTCTATCCCTCTATAGCGGTTTTCCCTGTTGCTCCCAATACACAGCTGTAGTTATCTCTCTCCTACCTTACAGCACTTGTATATCACAGAGGAGTGAGAGGCAGCACAGTGTTGAATGGAGGGGGGGGGGGGTGGGTGGGAGCTGCTTTAGTTAATGTAGGACTGCTTAGAATCCAATCACCTGCTAGTTATCTGGCAAAGCAGCTCCCAGTCCCGCCCTCCATCCAGCACAGCTTTGCCTCTCACTCCTCTGCTAGTGAATGGAGAGTAACGCCGGCGGAGCCTGGGGGAAGCATTGGCACCGCCCTGAGATTGTGATCTACCCATCGGCTTCCTAACCGCGGCTCTACATGAATGGAACTCATTTCTCTCTTTATTGGAATCATTAATATCAGATCCCTTTATAAAACCATAAATAGATATTTAACCACTTGACTACTGGGCACTTAAATCCCCTTAAAAACCAGACCGATTTTCAGCTTTCAGTGCTCACACATTTTGAATGGCAATTTCTCAGTCATGCAACACGGTACCCATATGATTTTTTGTCCTTTTTTCACACAAATAGAGCTTACTTTTGGTGGTATTTAATCACCACTGTATTTTTGGTTGTTTTTTTGCGCTATAATTAAAAAAAGACCGAAAATGTTGTAAAAAATTGCATTTTTTTGGTTTCTGTTATAAAATGTTGCAAATTAGTAATTTTTCTTCATAAATTTTGGCCAAAATGTATACTGCTACATATCTTTGGTAAAAAAAAACACAAATTAGTGTATATTATTTGGTCTTTGTGAAGGTTATAGAGTCTACAAGCATATGTTTACCACAAATTACATCACAAAACACATTCTGCTACTCTTCCAGAGTATGACGATGCTTCCCTGGAAGCCCAGGTTCTGAATCTGAGGAAGCAACTGTCAACACTGAGACGACTCTCCATACTTAAGGAGAGTTGGGATTGTACTCGGCAGGTGCCGGCAGGGGCCAGCACAGAGGCGGGTGGAGACACAGAGGTGCAGGCACCAGAACAGAGTAGTTGGGTGACAGGAAGGGTAGAAGGTAAAGAGTCAGGGAGGCTGATCCTGGGGTGGAGCATCCCAATAGGTACACCCCATTGTGAGATATTGCGGAAACCAGTCAGGAATCAGCATCGCTGGAGCAGAGGGGCGCCCCTAGCTGCCAGGGGAGTTACTCCTCCAGCGAGGGTGGGGATGAAGTCAGGTGAAAGGAAAGACAGATTATGGTGATGGGGGACTCCATTCTTAGAAACACAGAGAGGACAATCTGTCACAAAGACCTGAAGCACCGAACGGTATGCTTTTTACTGGGTGCTCGGGTTCGGGACATCACGGATCGGGTGGATAGATTGCTGGGAGGGGCTGGGGAAGACCCGGCTGTCATGGTACATATTGGCACCAATGACAAAGTTAGAGGTAGGTGGAGTGTCCTAAAAAAAGATTTCAGGGACCTAGGAGCAAAATTGAGGCTTAGCACCTCCAAGGTAGTATTCTCAGAAATACTACCAGTATCTCGAGCCACACCAGAGAGGCAGCAGGAGATTAGGGAAGTCAACAAGTGGCTGAGGAGCTGGTGTAGAAAGGAGAGTTTCGGGTTCCTGGAGAACTGGGCTGATTTCTCAACCGGTTATGAGCTCTATAGAAAGGATGGGCTGCACCTAAATGGTGAAGGTGCAGACCGGCTGGGAATGAGGAGGGCCGAAAAGTTAGCGGGGCTTTTAAACTAGGCAACGGGGGGGAGGGTCCACACTTAGAAATAGCCAGAGTGGAACAGAGTTCAGGGGGTAGTATTGGAGGGAGGAGTGATAGGCCGAATAAAGAACTTAAATCCGAGGTGAGTAGCGTAACATATCCTGTATGCAAAAGAGGATTACCCAGCAGGGGAACTGTAGGTGTCCAGACAAAACTACGTGGCTTCTTCAGTAATGCCAGGAGTCTGGCAGACAAGATGGGAGAACTAGAGTTACTACTGTACGAGGAAGAATTAGACTTTGTGGGAATTTCGGAGGCTTGGTTCAACAGCTCTCATGATTGGCTGGCTACCATCCAGAGGTATTCCCTATATCGCAGGGACAGGGTGGGCAAATAAGGGGGAGGGGTATGCCTGTATATAAAAAATGACATAAGAATAAATGTGAGGGATGACATTAGTAGTGGATCTGGGGAGGAAGTTGAAGCCTTATGGGTTGAGCTACAAAGGGAGGATAGCAGGGAGAAAGTAATACTGGGAATATGCTATAGGCCCCCAAATCAGAGGGAGGAGGGGGAGATTGACCTCCTCTCGCAATTTGGAATAGCGGCTAGGAAAAGAAGTGTTATTATAATGGGAGATTTTAATTACCCAGATATTGACTGGGGGAAAGGTACTGCACATTCAGCTAAGGCTCGCCATTTCCTAAATGCCCTGCAGGACAATTTCATGGGTCAAATAGTAAATGCACCAACAAGAGAAAAAGCATTATTAGACCTTCTGATTACTAACAACACAGACCTGATCACAGACATGGAATTAAGGGGCAATCTAGGAAATAGTGATCACAAGACAATTAGTTTCAGTATAAGCTACACAAATAAGAAACATAAGGGGAACACAAAGATGCTGAATTTTAAGAGAGCCAACTTCCATAAACTACGCTCCATGCTGGAAGATGTTAACTGGGATAAAATTCTAGGAACAATGAATGCGGAGGAAAAATGGGAGTGCTTCAAGAACATACTAAACAAAAGTATTAGCCAGTGTATCCCAATGGGAAATACATTTAAAAGAGCTAATCAAAGACCAGGATGGCTTAACGCCGACGTAAAGGCACACATAAAAGCAAAGGAGGCCTTCAAAAAATACAAGGCTGAAGGGACCATATCAGATTTTCATATTTATAAAACACACAATAAGGAATGCAAAGGTGCAATCAGAGCAGCTAAGATAGAACATGAAAGACACATAGCAGAGGAAAGTAAAAGGAATCCCAAGCAATTCTTTAAGTATATAAACAGTAAGAGAGGAAGGTCAGATCATATTGGCCCCATAAAGAATGATGAGGGTAAACTGGTTGCAAAGGATGAAGAAATGGCAAAGGTGTTAAACTCATTTTTCTCCTCAGTATTCACGAAGGAAACAGGGGGCTCAATTATTCAGAACTACAATGCTGATCCTCACGTCACGGGAAGTACCCTCATGGCTAACTGAGGATAAAATCAGGAATAGGCTTGAAAAACTGAACACTAATAAGTCACCGGGACCAGATTGCTTACGCCCGAGGGTCCTTAAGGAACTTAGCCAAGTTATTGCCACACCCTTGTAAGTAATCTTTAAGAGCAGTTTTCTGACTGGTATGATGCCAGCTGATTGGAAGAAAGCCAATGTAGTACCAATATATAAAAAAGGACCAAGATATATCCCTGGGAACTACAGACCAGTTAGCTTAACATCAATAATTGGCAAGCTCTTGGAGGGAATAATAAGGGATTACATACAAGATTATTGTAATGAGAACGGTATCATTAGTGGTAATCAGCATGGGTTCATGAAGGATCGTTCTTGCCAAACCAATCTATTAACCTTCTATGAGGAGGTGAGCTGCCACCTAGATAAGGGAAGGCCTGTGGATGTGGTGTATCTGGATAAAGGAAGGCCTGTGGACGTGGTGTATCTGGATAAAGGAAGGTCTGTAGATGTGGTGTATCTGGATAAAGGAAGGTCTGTAGATGTGGTGTATCTGGATAAAGGAAGGTCTGTAGATGTGGTGTATCTGGATAAAGGAAGATCTGTAGATGTGGTGTATCTGGATTTTGCGAAGGCATTCGATATAGTTCCCTATAAACTTTTACTGTACAAACTAAGGTCCCTCAACATGGATCAAACGCTGAGCACCTGGATTGAAAATTGGCTACAAGGGCGAGTCCAGAGGGTGGTGATAAATGGGGAGTACTCAGAATGGTCTGGTGTAGAAAGTGGAGTTCCCCAAGGTTCTGTCCTGGGACCAATCCTATTCAGTTTATTTATAAACGACTTGGAGGACGGGGTGAAGAGCTCAATCTCAATATTTGCGGATGATACCAAGCTAAGCAGGGCAATAAATTCTCCGCAGGATGCGGAAACCTTGCAAGAAGGTCTGAATAAATTAATGGGGTGGGCAGATAAGTGGCAGATGAGATTTAACGTAGAAAAATGTAAGATAATGCATTTGGGTACCAAAAACATAAACGCAAACTACTCACTAGGGGGAGAGCCTCTGGAGGAATCTAGAATGGAAAAAGACCTAGGGGTCCTAGTGAAGAACAGGCTCAGCAGTGGCATGCAATGCCAAGCTGCTGCAAGCAAAGCTAACAAAGTGTTGGCATCAAGAAAGGGATTAACTTCAGGGATAAATCAATAATTCTCCCACTATACAAGTCTCTGTTGAGGCCGCACCTGGAGGATGCCGTCCAGTTCTGGGCACCACTCCTCAGGAAGGATGTCCTGGTATTGGAAAGGGTACAGAGAAGGGCCACAAAGCTTATTAAGGGATTGGAGGACCTAAGTTATGAGGAAAGATTACAAACACTGAACTTATTCTCTCTGGAGAAGAGACGCTTGAGAGGGGAGATGATTTCAATGTACAAATACTGTACCGGTGACCCCACAGTAGGTACAAAAGTATTCCGTGCAAGGGAGTACACAAAGACACACGGCCATTCACTAAAAATGGAAGAAAGGCGGTTTAACCTTAAAAAGCGTAGAGGGTTCTTTACAGTAAGAGCAGTGAGGATGTGGAATTCTCTTCCACAAGCAGTAGTCTCTGCTGGGAGTCTAGATAATTTCAAAAAACTATTAGATGCACAGCTAAGGGACCACAACATTGAGGTGTATACAATTTAATACTGATATTAAAAACACACACATAGGTTTGACTTGATGGACTTGTGTCTTTTTTCAACCTTGTTTACTATGTTACTATCATGTGTGAGGCATTTATACATCCTGGCCACATACAGAGGCCCAACATGCAGGGAGCACCATCAGGCGTTCTAGGAACATAAATTACACACATAATTTCCTGATTACCTCTTGTACTTTTGAAGGCCCTGGAGCACCAGGACAATTGAAACGCCCAAAAAATGACCCCATTTTGGAAAGCAAACACCCCAACATATATTCTGTGAGGCATAGTGAGTCTTTTGAACATATCATTTTTTTCCAGTTTTTGGAAAATGTGGAAAGAAAACGTTTTTCTTACACAAAGTTGTCCATTTATACAATATTTCTAACACACAGCATGTACATAGCAAAAATTACACCCCAAAATATATTCTGCTACTCCTCCTGAGTATTGTCGATACCACATGTGAGAGCCTGGCCACATACAGAGGCCCAACATGCAGGGAGCACCGTCAGGTGTTCTAGGAGCATAAATTACACACATAATCTGACTACCTATTACACTATTGTGAGGCACTGTGGTGGCATGGATGGACAGTGTAGTGGCATGGATGGGCAGTGTAGTGGCATGGATGTGTCACGGATGAGAAATTATGTGGTATGGATGAGCATGAATCAGCCACAAATGAGCCATGGATGGGATAAATGAGCCATGGATGGGGATGACTGAGCATGGATGAGGATGACTGAGCATTGATGAGGATGACTGAGCATGGATGAGCAAGGATGAGGATGACTGCGCACGGATGGGGATGGCTGAGCATGGATGGGGATGACTGAGCATGGATGAGCAAGGATGAGGATGACTGCGCACGGATGGGGATGGCTGAGCATGGATGGGGATGGGTAAACATGGATGAGGATCACCGAGCAAAGTTGGGGATGACTGAGCATGGATGGGGATGGATGAGCACAGATGGGGATGGATGAGCACGGATGGGTATGGATGAGCATGGATGGGGATGACTGAGCATGGATGGGCATGATTGAACACGGATGGGGATGACTGAGCATGGATGGGCATGATTGAACACGGATGGGGATGACTGAGCATGGATGGTGATGAAAGAGCATGGATGGGGATGACTGAGCACGGATGAGGATGACTGAGCATGGATGGTGATGAAAGAGCATGGATGGGGATGACTGAGCACGGATGGGGATGGATGAGCATGGATGGGGATGACTGAGCACTACGGGTAGGCACGAGTCAGTAGGGGTAGGTACGAGTAGGTAGGGG
>BLSH010460396.1:216632-233045 GCA_018402905.1 Glandirana rugosa | reverse complement strand
CCGCGCCGGTCCTCCCGGAGGGTCCGAGTCCGGGCTCCCAGCGTGGCGCCTGGCTCCTGGGGAAGCGGCGGGACTATACCGCTCCGGCGGCCGCGACCGCCGAACGCGTGCCGGCATCCGCTCCCCCACCTCCTCCGGCTCCACACCCATCCGCGACATCTCTTGAAGCAGCCAGCCCGCGCCGCGCTGTGAAGCGGCCGCGTGTAGCTGCTGGATCAGGGCCTCCACGTCTGCCATACTGCACAGCGCTCTGGTCCACTTCCTATCCTGTCCCGCTCTGCTGCCCTTCCGCCCCCGCCTCTTCCTTAAAAACCCTCACACGCCCCCCAGTGCTACTCTCCACCCCTTAGCTGCCTTAACCCCTACCTATCCGCCCAGGACACCCTGTCATTGAGGCCCTGCGCTGCTATTTTTTTTTTTTTTTTTGCTTCGGGCCTGTCTTTCTCAGTGCTTCAAAACACAAAATTGAACAAAAAGAACAACAGGCCAGGGAGGAGGCCATTGCAAGATGGATTGGGCGCACCGGATTACCAATCAGAACGATTGAAGATGAGGACTTTGTTAGCATGATGGAGACAGTAGATAGGAAGCTGACTGTTCCAAAGAAACCTAAAATAAGCAATCTGATTGACAAACAGTATGAGGATGAAAAACAAAAATTCAAAAAGAGACTGGCTGCTGCCCGGAGAGTATCGATTTGCACTGATTTGTGGACCAAAAAAGGACTCTCAACTTCATTTCTGGCTATAAATGCAGCTACTTTGGTGTTGAACAACATAAACCTGAACACATATTGCTGGCCCTTGAACAAGTCGCCCACCCACACACTGCACAGTCAATCAAATGATGTGTGGACAAATGCTTGCAAGAGACATAGCAAAGAGGAAGAACCTTACAGTGATAACAGACAAGGGGAGCAATATAATGACAGCATTTAACCACTTCACCTCCGGAAGGATTTCCCAGTTTAGGACCAGAGCACTTTTTGCAATTCGGCGCTGCATCGCTTTTAACTGACAATTGCGCGGTCGTGCAGCGTTGTACCCAAACAAAATTTGCGTCCTTTTTTCCCCAAAAATAGATCTTTCTTTTGGTGGTATTTGATCCCCTCTGCGTTGTTTCTGATCACCGCTATAAACAAAAGAAGAGCGACCATTTTGCAAAAAAAAAACAACTTTCTTACTTCTTGCTAGAATTCTAATCCAAAAAAAAATATATAAAAAAAATTTTTTTTTCACCGTTTTTGGCCGATTTATATTCTTCCTCATATTTGTGATAAAAAAATTGCAATCGGCGTTTATTGATTGGTTTGCACAAAAATGGCCGCGTTTACGGATGGTGAGAATTCATTTCTGGGGTTTTTATTTATTTTTTTTTACTAGTAATGGCGTCGATCTGCGATTTTTAGTGGTACTGCGATATTGCAGCGGACATGCCAGACATTTTTGACACTTTTTTGGGACCAATGACATTTATTTAGCGATCAGAAATTTAAATGTCCACTGATTACTGTATAAATTTCATTGGCAGTGAAGGGGTTAACCTGCAGGGGGAGATCTAGGGGTTACCTGTGTTCCCTGGGTGTTCTAACTGTGAGGGGGTTGGGCTACCATGGGCATGAGAGATCTAACTGATCCCAGTGACAGGAATCAGTAGATCTCCCATGCCTGCACTGTCAAAATGGGGAACCGCCGTGTTTACATCAGCGGTTCCCCGTTCTTTGCCTGTGGCCGCTCATCGCGGCTCGCTGGCAGACATCGGGTCCGCCCGAGCCGCGGGCACACTCCTCAGGAGTGCGGCGGGCGCGCGCCCCCTAGCGGCCATTCGTAGATCGCCGTCTTTTTACGGCGATTCGCGGCCAGTGTCCACACTGCCGCCGTAAATATGTGGTAGGCAGCGTGGAACCGGTTAAACAAACCGCAGCAGAAGAACCCCTCAGCTCTAGTGGTGAAGACTCCCCCATGATGGAAAGTGACTCTGAGGCTGAGTGTGAAATAGATGATCTGCGGTGAGCCATTTTTATTACTGGTTGACACCAGTCAATTATCACATGGATATGAGATGATTGATATGGGGGCGCTATCTGCTCTACTCTATGGGTACATCATTGTTATTTTTCCACCTTATTTGTAGCCTTGTGTAAAAGTATTCCCATAAGATGTTAAGTGTTAATAGAATGGAACAGTAACCTTTTCTATATACTTTATGCTTATTGGGCCGTGTTCCATTTGTTAGGTACCAACAGATCGACATGGGCCAGACACCATGTGTGGTGCATACGTTGCAACTTGTGGTCCACATGGTGCAGAAGGAGAATACTGGCTAAAGCAAGATCAATAGTGAACCTCTTCCGCAAGTCTTCAATTGCAACGCAGAAGCTATTGGAGCATTGTGGCCTTACTCTTTTAATTGACTGCCTCACACGCTCGTCAAGTACATTCAACATGATCGCAAGACTCCTCAAACTGAAAGAGTCGGTGTGTCAAAACGCAGACAACATGGGATGGGGCAGCTTGCTCCCTAGTGAATGGCAAAAGCTCACATCATTGCATGACCTACTGCTGCCTTTTGCAGAACATACTAAAACCCTCTAGAGCACAGGTGTCAAACACAAGGCCCGGGGGCCAAATCTGGCCCTCCGGGTTATTTCATGTGGCCCTCACACCTTTCCTGCAGCTGTAGCACTCCCCTCATCTCCACCACCCCCTGTCTCAGCAGTCGGCCGCAGAGTGGAGGACAGAACTCCTTCAGATCCTGCTCCTCTCTGTGCAGCTGCAGCACCCCCTTATCTTCACCTCCCCTGGTCTCAGCGTTCAGAAGACTCCAGCTCTCCTCTGGTCCTCCTCTAGACCCTGCACTTTCTGCTTCCCAGCTCTGCCCCCACTGTGATGCAAGGAAGGGTGGGGGACCCTTGACTTCTGATGGTAGGGGGAGCTCTTGGCATCTGATGTAAGGGGGGGTGCTCTAGACATTTATTCTTACATATACAACCGGCCCTTTTAGGGCGATCATAATGCTCATATGGCCCACAATGAAATCAAGTTTGACACCCCTGCTCTAGAGTGACACAATGTCCCTGGCTGTCCCTGCCCTCTTTGATCTGCTCAGCCACCTTGAGGACTTTAAACAGAACACCAGCTACCAAGACCTTGCCACAATTGCATAGAAGATGAAATGGCGTGTGAACCAGCGTTTTGCTTCATTCTTAGATCCAACTGATGAAATGTTCTCACCACTTGCAGCAGCTGCTTGTTTTCTCCACCCTACTGTCTGTGAAACCCTTGTTGATGTGGCAGATGAGAATATGCAGGAAGTACTTAAAAAGGCAGAGGAGTACGCCATAAGAAAACCCACATTACCACACACACACAAGCACAACAACATGAGGAATTGTCTGAAGAAGATGATGTGGAACTATCGCAGGAAGTGGAAGAATCACCGGCATCCGCATCCACATCTAAGCAGCCAGTATTTTGGTTTCTTTCTAAATGCCGCAGAAGATCCAGGCAAAGGATCTCCCCAAACAGCATAGAGCAGTGATATGCAATTAGCGGACCTCCAGATGTTGCAGAACTACAAGTCCCATGAGGCAAAGCAAGACTCTGACAGCCACAAGCATGACACCTAGAGGCAGAGGCATGATGGGATTTGTAGTTTTGCAACAGCTGGAAGTCCGCTAATTGCTTATCTCTGGCATAGAGCATCAGATCAGAAAAATATAAGGAAGAGCTTTTGCACCAAGTTGCCACCATCAGCAAGGACATTTTTGGCTTTCAAAGAGTGACACTTTTTATCACCAGCTAAAACCCTTTGCACATAGGTGTGAGCAGCCTATTGCATTAGGGTGTGCACCACAAAAGCGCAAACACGAGTGTGCGTGTATATATGTCAGAAGGGCAGAGGACGGGGTCAGTTTATTTTATTTTATTATTTTTTTTATTTATTTTTTTATTATGTTTTTACAATATTATATTTTATTTTATTTTTTTTACATTTTTTTTGGGAGCCCTGCTGGGGTCCTTTGGTGAAATATCAGGGGTCTAAACAGACCTCTGATGTCTCACTTTTGAGACAGAGAAAGAGACTAAGGACAGAGATTCCACAGTCCCTTTCTCTGCAGCCAGGCAGCAGGGGCAATCTGCACAGTACAGGGTAATTAGGGTGTGCCCAGGCACACCTGCCACTCTTGTGCGCACGCCTATGCTTTTGCATTAGATCTGCTGCCTATGCCAGCTTCTCAAGCCTTTGCAGAGAGGGTATTCAGTGTCACAGGTGACCTCTCTAGAGGCTGGCAGGAATAGAGGAAGGGTCATGTTGGCACGAAGTGCTTTCCTTAAAATGAATCAAAACAAGTAGAAGTGTTTTATTATCCAGGTCTTTCTATTTGTAACAATAAGTATACCTAATACTTTGTGAGTTGTGCTTATTGCGATAGGAAGAATATACAGTTCAACAACAGTTTTAATTGTCAATTAAATTCATAGGAAAAATGCACAGGCTGAGGCTACAAATGCCATTAGTATGTAAAACAATAACAACCACCACCTTTTATCAACTACTCTCTGTCTTAGCATTGACAAATTTGACAATAGAAGTAAATAATATCACAATAATGAAAAATAAAAATAGATCAGTAACGGTCAAAAGGGGAGGCCTTACTTCGGGGTCCTGCCCCAGTAATCTTTTTAAGTGTGATATTTACCTCTATTGTCATTGTGAATGCTGAGAGAGAGAGGAGAGAGGAGGAGTTGATAAAAAGTGGTGACTGTTATAATCCACACACTAATGGCATTATTGCAAACTGTGCACTTTTTCTTTGAATGTATCTGAGAATTAGAACTGTTGAAATAATAAACTGATTGTATTACTATTGTAGAAATAAGCATTACCCAGTGGTGTATCATCCATGGGTGCAGGGTGTTCACTGAACACGGGCCCTGAGGGGTGGGGGGGCCCACTGTGCTCTGACCGACACTGCACCCATGGATGATCTCTCCATGACAGCTGGGGATGATCGGTGCGGTGTGGGCTTGCACACGGGCCCACCAATTTCATGATACGCCCCTGGCATTACCCTCAAGTATTGGTTTATTACGCTGTGCCTGTGCCAGACTGGCAGTGACAGTGCCTATGTAGTGTGCTGCCTGTGTGTGCTGTGCTTGGTCTTGTACATGTACAGCTGTGGTCAAAAGTTTTGAGAATGCCACCAACATCAATTTTCACAAAGTCTGCTGCTTCAGTGTTTTTAGATCTTTTTGTCAGAAGTTACTATGGTATACTGAAGTATAATTACAAGCACTTCATAAGTGCCAAAGGCTTTTATTGGCAATTACATTAAGTTTATACACAGTCAATAATTGCATCGTTGAGTTGACCGTTCTTTTTCAAGACCTCTGCAATGCACCCTGGCAGCCAAGTGGCATGTTGTTGTCATTGTCAATCAGCTTCTGCGTTGCATTGCACTGATGCCACTGGCAGTGGCACTGGCAGCCCTTCTTGAATAATCAATGCTTGGAGTTTGTCAGAATTTGTGGGGTTTTCTTTGTTCACTCACCCACCTCTTGAGGATTGACCACAACAAGTTCTAAATGGGATTAAGGTCTGGGGAGTTTCCTGGCCATGGACACCAAATTTCCATGTTTTGTTCCCCAAGCCACAACCACTTCCCATCCGCAGGACGTCTATTGACGTCCTGGGATTTCAGTGGTGATATCTCAATGATGCCGGCACCTGCAGGCATCATTGAGGTATTGTTTTTTAGAGCAGGCGATTCCCATCACCGTAAGAACAATCATAGCGGCAGGTCAGCCACTTGATCCTTCTTACAGGCAGCGGGAGGCAGGGGAGGGCTGGCCCAGGGGGTAGGGTGGCAATTGCCCCCCAGGCCACCCTAACTTACATTTAAAATGGCCGATGGCTGCTGCCCGCTCACACTTTTTTCTTCTTGTGGAGGAAGGAAATAGGGCCCAGGGGCGCAGCCACCAACTAACTGCAGGCAAAGGGGGGGGGGGGGGGCGCCCAGGGCCGGCCCTACCATGGATCCCGCTAGGCCCATTGGGTGGGCATGGATGGTGAGCCGATTCGGTGTTTCAATGGGCCACTTGACTGGACTTGCCCCCCAGGCCTACGGCTGCCAGCTCTCCCCTGGCAGGAGGGGACGCCCCCCCCCCTCCGGCCACCCTCTGGTGCTTCTCCCGACTCACCTGAGCGATCGGTGACCAGGAGAAGGAATCGCCTGCCACTGGATGTTAGTGACAGAGATTTCCGAGGGACAGATGTCCCTCGGTCATCTCTATGGCTCTCGGAGGCCCGGGTCTCCGAAGTAAACAACAGCCGTTAAAGGGGAAGGAAAGGCTGAGATCGTCTGTTTTTTTTTTCTGATCTCAGCCTTTCCAGCCTGTAGGATAGATGTGGGGTCTTATAGACCCTGCATCTGTCCATAAAGAGGACCTGTCACTCACGTTTCCTATTACAAGGGATGTTTACATTCCTTGTAATAGGAATAAAAGTGATCAAAAAATAAAAAATAAAGTCAAAATGTCAAAATTAAAAAAATAAAAGTAAAATAAGAAATAAAAAAAAATAAAAAAATTAAAGCGCCCCCTCCCCGCGAGCTCGCGCACAGAAGCAAACGCATACGTAAGTCGCGCCCACATATGTAAACGGCGTCCAAACCACACATGTGAGGTATCGCCGCGTGCGTTAGAGTGAGAGCAATAATTCTAGCCCAAGACCTCCTCTGTAACTCAAAACACCTAACCTGTAAAAAATTTTAAACATCGCCTATGGAGATTTTTAAGTACCAAAGTTCGGCGCCATTCCACGAGTTTGTGCAATTTTAAAATGTGACATGTTGGGTAGCTATTTACTCGGCATAACATCATCTTTCACATTATGAAAAAAAATTGGGCTAACTTTACTGTTTTGCTTTTTTTTAATTCATGAAACTGTTTTTTTTCCAAAAAAAACGCGTTCAAAAAATCGCTGCGCAAATACCGCATGACATAAAAAGTTGCAACAACCTCCATTTTATTCCCTAGAATCTTTGCTAAAAAAACATATATAATGTTTGGGGGTTCTGAGTAATTTTCTAGCAAAAAAATGATGATTTATACATGTAGGAGAGGAGTGCCAGAAATGGCCGGGATATGAAGTGGTTATCACTTTTGCCTTATGGCATTGGCATTGGCAATGGCAAGGTGATGCTGGAAAAGGCATTGTTCATCACCAAACTGTTCTTGGATGGTTAGGAGAAGTTGTGAGCCTGAGGATGTTTTTGTACCATTTATCCATGGCTGTGTTCTTAGGCATGAGCCCACTCCCGTGGCTGAGAAGCAACCCACCCCACACATGAATGGTCTCAGGATGCTTGTTCAGTTTGAGTTTCTTGAACTGTTCATGTAAATGATTGTACACTTGCAGTGCATGGTTGGTGGCATCATCTCCATCACGCAAAGAGGTTTCATTTTTTTGTATTTTCACGTTACCCTTTTGTCAAGAAAGCAGTACTCTTGACGAAACGGTTTTACTTAAATAAAGACGTTATACAACGACTAAATCTGTGTCTGTAGTGCATGTTCAGAGTCAAACCTTAATACCATAAACAATAACATAGTACATTTTTCACTCCAGCAGTAGTATATAATGAGTTTGGAAATTGTAGAGAAATGCTTACATACTGCATTACAATCACAATTTAACTAAACACATTCGATTTTAGTTGACTAAAATGTACTGGAGAATTTAGTCGACTAAAATATGATGACTAAAATGGGACTAAAACTAAAATAGCATTTTAGTCAAAGAATATAACTAAAGCTAAAACACTTATAGAAGACTAGAATGGGAGTAAAACTAAAATGCCGATCAGCGACTTATAGTGGGACTTCAATATTGCGGCGGACAATCGGACACTAAATGACACTTTTGACACTTTTTTGGGGACCAGTGACACAAATACAGTGCGAAAAATATGCACTGCCACTGTATTAATGACACTGGCTGGGAAGGGGTAAACATCAGGGCGATCAAAGGGGTTATCGGTGTGTCTGGGCACTGTTTTTTTTACAGTGTGGGAGGTGCTTTTACTAAGGGAAAACATGGATACTATTCCCTGCATTGCAGGAACACAGGATCCATGCCTTCCCTCCTGACAGAACAGCGATTTGCCTTGTTTACATAGGCAGACTGGCAATCTACCTCTGCACTGAATGATTGGCGGGTGCCGGCCATTGGCAGCCTGTAATGCATGATGCAGGGTGCTGCCCCCCTATCCTTGCTTCCGGCCTCCTAATCTACATGCGGGGCACCGGACGCATGGATTCCATTGGGTTTTCCTTTTGTTTTGCATGGGATTAGTGACCTGAGGCTCTAATAGGCTTCAAAAAAGGATGGACTCGAGTGCAGAACACTGCGCCCTGAGCCCACCCAGTTATGTGACAATAGTGAATAAATATTCCCTATTGTCACACTGATTCTCCTCCTGGCCAATCAGGAAGCGGGTCCTGAGATGTGTCACCCTATTAGCTGAATGGAGAGGCGATCCTATTGGCCGTCTAGGAGAAGGAGGGAGTAGACGCAGGAGAAGCTGCACTGGCATGAAGCTGAGGAAGGGGAAGACGCCGCCTGCCGCCCGGAGGAAGCCCGCAACCTAGATGGGGTAAGTGCGGGTACTGATCGACTGTCTGGATAGGTGCAGGAGACCTGACCGTCAGACCGACTGCCAGGGGGTGGTGGCGAATGGATTGCTGTCCCCCCAAAAAAATATAGCACCAGCTGCCAATGGTGCCAGCAGACATTGCCAGCCCATCGGCTCCCACTGTGAATAATCCCAGTGGGAGCGAGCCACCAGCGGTGAGCATTCATGCCCGCTACCAAGAAGTGCAGCATCACTTTCAGTGCCTTGCGAAAGTATTCGGCCCCCTTGAACTTTGCGACCTTTTGCCACATTTCAGGCTTCAAACATAAAGATGTAAAACTGTAATTTTTTGTGAAGAATCAACAACAAGTGGGACACAATCATGAAGTGGAACGACATTTATTGGATATTTCAAACTTTTTTAACAAATAAAAAACTGAAAAATTGGGCGTGCAAAATTATTCAGCCCCTTTACTTTCAGTGCAGCAAATTCTCTCCAGAAGTTCAGTGAGGATCTCTGAATGATCCAATGTTGACCTCAATGACTAATGATGATAAATAGAGTCCACCTGTGTGTAATCAAGTCTCCGTATAAATGCACCTGCACTGTGATAGTCTCAGAGGTCCGTTTAAAGCGCAGAGAGCATCATGAAGAACAAGGAACACACCAGGCAGGTCCGAGATACTGTTTTTGAGAAGTATAAAGCCGGATTTGGATGCAAAAAGATTTCCCAAGCTTTAAACATCCCAAGGAGCACTGTGCAAGTGATAATATTGAAATGGAAGGAGTATCAGACCACTGCAAATCTACCAAGACCTGGCCGTCCCTCTAAACTTTCAGCTCATACAAGGAGAAGACTGATCAGAGATGCAGCCAAGAGGCCCATGATCACTCTGGATGAACTACAGAGATCTACAGCTGAGGTGGGAGACTCTGTCCATAGGACAACAATCAGTCGTATACTGCACAAATCTGCCCTTTATGGAAGAGTGGCAAGAAGAAAGCCATTTCTTAAAGATATCCATAAAAAGTGTTGTTTAAAGTTTGCCACAAGCCACCTGGGAGACACACCAAACATGTGGAAGAAGGTGCCCTGGTCAGATGAAACCAAAATCGAACTTTTTGGCAACAATGCAAAACGTTATGTTTGGCGTAAAAGCAACACAGCTCATCACCCCGAACACACCATCCCCACTGTGAAACATGGTGGTGGCAGCTTCATGGTTTGGGCCTGCTTTTCTTCAGCAGGGACAGGGAAGATGGTTAAAATTGATGGGAAGATGGATGGAGCCAAATACAGGACCATTCTGGAAGGAAACCTGATGGAGTCAACAAAAGACCTGAGACTGGGACGGAGATTTGTCTTCCAACAAGACAATGATCCAAAACATAAAGCAAAATCTACAATGGAATGGTTCACAAATAAACATATCCAGGTGTTAGAATGGCCAAGTCAAAGTCCAGACCTGAATCCAATCGAGAATCTGTGGAAAGAACTGAAAACTGCTGTTCACAAACGCTCTCCATCCAACCTCACTGAGGTCCAGCTGTTTTGCAAGGAGGAATGGGCAAAAATTTCAGTCTCTCGATGTGCAAAACTGATAGAGACTTCCCCAAGCGACTTACAGCTGTAATCGCAGCAAAAGGTGGCGCTACAAAGCATTGACTTAAGGGGGCTGAATAATTTTGCACGCCCAATTTTTCAGTTTTTTATTTGTTAAAAAAGTTTGAAATATCCAATAAATTTCGTTCCACTTCATGATTGTGTCCCACTTGTTGTTGATTCTTCACAAAAAATTACAGTTTTATATCTTTTATGTTTGAAGCCTGAAATGTGGCAAAAGGTTGCAAAGTTCAAGGGGGCCGAATACTTTCGCAAGGCACTGTATATATTTGTGATCCTGCGCACAGCTGCTACTCTGTGGCAGTAAAACTCCTATAGGGCAGTCGGCGAGTGGTTAAATGTTTATAGAAGTTCTTCCAATGCTGTGCACTAGGAAGGACATTTATACAGTATATAGATGGGGGCGAAAAAGTCTTGAGGAAAATATTTAATTGCTGATAACAGAATGTGAGAAGATCCAACAATTAGGAAAACATTCTGGGATTGGCTGTACCGTATTATCAGACATTATATATTATTTATGGTGTTTGGATATAAAACTGCCCCAGAATATGATTGTCTCAGTCTTCCTGTTATACTCACTGTAATTCCTCTATCCGGCTTGTTGTCAGAGCTTCCATCAGATCCCTGAAATGAGGACCCTCCAGTTTGTTCACAGACAGGATCAGTGTCCTCAGTGCCCGGTTATTTCTTATTCCAGATGCCAGGTGGGGGGAGGAACTGTCTGTCAGCTGATTACCACACAATCTGTAGAAGAAGAGAAGAATGTTACCAGAAGAAAATTAATTTCTCCCCCAGGAATTAAAGACAGGCCCGAAGCAAAAAAAAAAAAAAAAATAGGCCTTAATGACAGGGTGCCCTGGGCGGATACAAAGGGGTTAAGCTAGTCAGGGGGAAGGTAGGTATTGCAAAGGGGCGGGCAGGGGTTTTTAAGGTGGGGGCGGTCCGAAGACCAGCAGAGCGGGAGCAGGAACGAATTAAGGACGGAGACCCGCTCGCGTCTGCTGCGGAACAGGCCTGAGGCACCACATGGTGGAGATCGAGGCCTTGCTTCGCCAGCTTCATGCGGCCGCATCGCGGCGCGGGCTGGCTGCAAGAAAGGATGGCAGAGGTCGGTGTGGACCTGGACGAGGGCGGGGAGCGGGCGCCGGCACGCGCTAGGCGGTCTCGGCCGCCTGAGCGGTACAGCCCGACCGCTTCCCCGAGAGCGAGGCGCCACGCTGGGAGCCCGGACTCGGACCCTCCAGGCAGATCGGCAAGGCCTGCTCCGCCGGTGGCTGGCCGGACCCCCTGAGAGGAATCCCCGACACAGGCACGGCTCTGCTAGGTGGGGCCAGGTGTTGTCCAGGTCACCCGCCCCGCCTGGTCCAAGTGGGAGCATGCTGTCTGCAGTTGCCCCGCATGGCGAGGTCCCGGCGGGGGGCTAACCCGGCACAGGAGTGGAGCCAGGGGTGCCTGCCAGTCGGTGGGAGCGGCAGGCTCCCAGGCCCGGCGCACGCGCAGTGCGGCCGGCGCGGAGGAGGAGTCCAGGCGTGAAGTTAACAAGAAGAGGAGGAAGTCGGGACACGGGAGGAGGCCTTCGGTGAGAGGCGGGGCTGAGCAGCGGCCTGGCTCCCCCGGGGACAGTGACCGTCCACGCCAGAGGAGAACGTCACCGCGCTCTGAAGGCGAGAGATCCAGCTCGGAGGATGCGGAGACGGATGGGTCGGCAGCGGTGGAATCCGGAGCAGCGGCTGCAGGGGTCCCGCCTGGGCAGCCTGGTGAGTGTATACCTACATCTTTCTCTGTCTTATGTGATAACCATTGTCAGCTACTTGGTCTTGATAGGAGGGCTCTAGCAGCTAGGTCGCCCGGGCCTATCCCGCACTCAGCGGCAGTCGGGCCCGCTGGGTCTGGGGCAGCCCCCGGGCTAGGGGGGTTGGTTTCGGGCTTACAGGCCCTGGGGCGGCGGGCTGATTTGCCGGTGGACGCCTGGGTGATGCCTTCCGCAGGGGCGGTTGGCTCCTCGGATGCGGGGCCCGCTGAATGCGGACGGACGCCCCCTGTCCCCGCCGCAGGAGGGGCGGACACGCCGGCGGTGGAGGCGGGCATATCCGACTCCACGAGGGGTGAGGTATATGTATGCTTCGAAGGCCCCCTGGGGGCTCACCTGAAGCAGGAAGTGCGGGAGAGGATATGGCAAGGTGAGTATGTTGACATATTTTCCCTGCTCCCCTTGGAACGGTTTAATCTGGACCGGGTACGGTCGGATGAGTATCGCCGTGAAGACAAGGAAAGCAGGCATTCCCGTTTTATTCCGCGGACGTTCGCCAATTGGCTTCAAGCCTTTGCCATACTGGCCAGCGTCATAGGGGAGAGACAGCCGGAGTGTAGGCCTCATACATCACCTGTCGTTTCCGAAAGGGGGCTCGGTCAATGACGCCATTGATCCGGAGGCGTGTGCGGTGTCGTACACCTCTTTTGATGCGGCGATCAGATGGGTGTGTCAATACGGTCGGGGCTCGCTCATGGCGAAGTCAGACATCGAGGCTGCTTTCCGGCTCCTTCCGGTCCACCCGGACTGTTTTCATTTGTTGGGGTGCAGGTGGAGGGAGCAATTTTATGTGGATCGTTGTCTCCCTATGGGCTGTTCCATTTCTTGTGCCTTGGTCGAGCAATTTAGCTCATTTGTAGAATGGGTGGTCTGTGAGGTAGCGGGAGTTAGCTCGGTTATCCATTACTTGGATGACTTCCTGTGCATAGGCCCTCCGGAACACAAGTTGTGTGGGGTTTTGTTGGCCACGCTGCAGCACGTCGCGGAGTGCTTCGGGATTCCCTTAGCGGCTGATAAAACCGCGGACCCGTCCCCGTTGATTACATTCCTTGGGATTGAGATTGATTCCTTGGCCATGGAATGCCGGTTGCCGGGGGAGAAGTTGTTAGCGTTGCGGCAGGACATACGGGGGCGGCGTACCATTCAATTACGGGTTCTACAGTCGTTGCTGAGCAAGCTCAATTTTGCCTGTAGAATACTTCCAATGGGGAGAATTTTCTGTCGCAGACTGCCGTCGGCGACCGTGGGCGTTTCCTCTCCTCGTCACTTTGTGACGTTGACTGGTGAGCTTAGGGCGGATTTGCAGGTGTGGGACATGTTTTTACAGAATTTTAACGGTCGGTCATTGTGGCAAGAAGGCCCGGTCAGCAGCTTCGACTTGGAGCTGTATACGGACGCGGCGGGGTCCTGTGGATACGGTGCCTTTCTGGGAGGTAAGTGGAGCGCGGAGCCCTGGCCGCCGTCATGGCGGGAGGCCGGGTTCTGTAAGAACCTGGTACTCTTGGAACTATTCCCAGTTCTGGTGGCCATGGAGGTTTGGGGTCCAGTTTTTAGCAACAAGGTGGTGAGGCTTCACTGTGATAACCTGGGGGTGGTACAAGTCATCAATCGCTTGTCGGCCGCGTCGCCGCCGGTAGTGCGATTGCTTCACCATCTGGTGTTGCGCTGCTTGCAGGCTAATGTGTTTTTTATATGCGGTTCATCTACTAGGGATTACTAATGAAGTGGCGGATGCCTTGTCTCGCTTTCAGCTGGACAGGTTTCGGGAGTTGGCACCGGGAGCGGAGCAACACGGGACACCCTGTCCGGAGGGGCTTTGGCGGATTGCCTTGGAGTCGCCGCGGGCTTGATCCGGAGGTCGGTGAGTGAGGGCACCTGGTTGGCTTATTCAAGGGCTTAGAAGGAGTGGACTGAGCTGTTACAGGAGACGGGAGTGGGCGTAGGCAGCAGGGAGGCGGAATCGGTCTTGTTATATTTCATTGGCAGGAATTTTTCTCAGGGTGTGTCGGTGTCATCTTTGAATCGGAAAATGGCTGGGGTGGCTTTTTGGTGTAAGCTCGCGGGGGTCCGGAATTGTACGAAGGGGTTTCCGGTCCGCCAGGCCTTGAAGGGGTACAGGAAGGGCCGCAGTAGGCCTGACGGCCGGCGGCCCGTTACTTTTGCGGTCCTTCAACGCTTGGGGGACAGGGTCAAGGAAGTTTGCTCCTCGTCTTATGAGGTGCTGCTCTTCCGCATTGCCTTTTGCCTGGCCTTCTTTGGGGCCTTTCGGGTGCGGGAGCTGGTTAGCCGGAGTACTGCCGAACATGGAGGCCTTCGGGTTGAGGACGTTACGTGCAATGGGGCCTCTGTCGTGGCTCGGATACGGCGTTCCAAGACGGACCAGATGGGTAGGGGTCCGTGGGCACGCCTCTTCCTGGTACACGGTTCCGCTGTTTGCCCAGTGGCGTGGTGGCGGAGTATATGCGCCTTCGCCCGGGTGTAGGCGGGGCTTTTCTGATTCATGCTGACGGTAAACCATTGTCGGTCTTTCAGTTTACCGTAGTTTTCCGGTGCTGCATGGGGGCGGAAGGTTTTCCTCCGTCTGACTTCTCGTCACACTCCTTCCGCATCGGGGCTGCTACGGAGGCAGCCAGGTGGGGTTTGGATGACTCAGTGGTGAGACGCATCGGCAGGTGGGAGTCCGATCGATTTAGGCTCTACGTACGCCCGCAGCTCATTATCGGGGATCAGGCTATGTAGCATTGGTGTTTTAGAGATGTTCTGTGGGTCGGTTGTTTGTTATTTTATGTTGTTGTTCTTTTAAAGATGGTGAACCGGCCTTGGTGTGGGTGCTCGGACATTCGTATGTTTTTTGGGGGGCCAAGCGGGCAGATGTGCGACCCAATGGTCGGCAGCTAGGATTATCGAGAGACACAGCACTAGTGAGATGGATTGGGGTACCTGGCTTGCTGTGGTGCCGGGTTTTGCCGGAGTTTAGGAGGTTCTCCGCGTTGGACAGGGCCCCGGATGTATTAGTTTTACACACGGGGGGGAACGATTTGGGTGTCCGATCGATGCGTCACTTGATACACGATATCAAGTTTGATTTTTTGCGTCTCCAAGCGGACTTTCCAAGGACAGTGGTCGTTTGGTCAGACATAGTCGGCCGCACCTCTTGGCGTTTCGCCAGGTCGGTGGCAAAGATTAATAAGGAGGTTGGCCGATTTGTGGCACGCAACGGCAGCCTGGTGGTAAGGCACACCGATTTGGAGGTGGATACTTGGCGGTATCTTCGGGGGGAGGGAGTGCACCTCAGTGCCATGGGCATTGACCTGTGGAGCCTTGGGCTCCAGGGTGGGGTGCACCGAGCACTGCGTGCGTGGAGGGGCTCACTGGCGTAGGGCTTTACGCCCGTGAGCGTTGGCGGTTGGGGTCTCAGGAGGCCGGTCAAGTTGGTCAGGTTCGGAAGGATCCATCGTAGGTATGGAGTCCTCAGTGGAATGGCCAGTTACACAGGGTAACTGGAGAAGGAAGGTACCTGAGCCGGCGTAGTGCGGCTGGGTAAAATGGGCGGTACAAAATACATACGAGATTGGTGACATGGGGCCTCCTGGGATTCCTACCTGCTTAAAACATGTACTGGTTTGTGTTTTTAATGTGTTAATTGGTTTGTTAAAATAAATGGCCTAACGGCCAATTTTCTCCATACGGTGTGCTTTGTCTTTATTTAAAGTGTTGAGAGTTTAACCACTTGAATACAGGACGTTTATACCCCCTTCCTTACCAGACCAATTTTCAGCTTTCAGCGCTCTCACACTTTGAATCTCAATTACTCTCTCATGCTACACTGTTCGACTTTTAACCAGACCATTCCTTCCCCCATATTTGCAGGACATAAGTTCACCAATTTGAGAGTTGTGAAATTTATTTCTGTTTCGTGTGGCATACCTCTTTTAACCGGCAATCCGGTAAATAAAATTGTTTGGTTAATTGTGTAATTTTTGTGTTTGGTCATGTACAAAATTCGTCCATCCTTAGGGTCCTCCGGGGTACAGTGGTTAGAGCATACATAAAACATGGCGGGTAAAATGGGTCGGCGTGATGCGGCCGAGTCCATGGAAGGAAGAGGTCAATGGGACACATTGACCGGTAAGGTGACTCCTGAGGTATGGATGCTACCTAGGAAGGCTTGGACTGGTTGAACTGGCCGGAGGACTCTGGGGTTGGCGGTTGCGAGTGCCCGCATTTCGGGATGCGGTCACTCGGGGAGGTGCGTGCGTCACGAGCCACGTGGGGTGGGACCTCGGGTTCCGAGGTGTCCAGTTACGGGTACCGTGACTCCACGTGAGGGAGGGGGG
>BLSH010460396.1:189381-201373 GCA_018402905.1 Glandirana rugosa | reverse complement strand
CTTATTTCCGAAATTCAGAAATAAGAAAGAACGTTTGAAATAATAATAAATGACTATTAAATTATAGGTATTAAAAATTTCCTTGAAAGTTTGGCTGTTAGTGAACTGAAATATGAAATTTATCACTAATAGCCATATTTTCAAGAAAATTCCAATACCTATAATTTAATGGTATTATTATTTCAAAAGTTTTTCTTATTTCCGAATTTCCGAATTTTGGAAATAAGGAAGCTCATTTGAAATAATAAGTTATTAATGTATTATTTTAACTTATTATGAATTATAATAAGCTATTATTATTTCAAATGTTCTTCCTTATTTCTGACCTTTGCAGTGTGTGACTGTATGTATGCATACTGTATGTATGTGTGTGTGCATACTGGGTGTGTACATACTGTGCTTATATTGTATGTAAACACACAGTATACATACAATATACATCCAATATACGCACAGTATATACACACTCAGTATGCACACACACACATACATACAGTATGCATATATACAGTCACACACTGCAAAAGTCGGAAATAAGGAAAAACATTTGAAATAATAATAGCTTGTTATAATTTATAATAAGTAAAAATAATAAATTAATAACTTATTATTTCAAATGTTCTTCCTTATTTCCGAATTTCCGAAATTCGGAAATAAAAAAGAATATTTGAAATAATAATAAATAACTATTAAATATAGGTATTGAAATTTTCTTTAAAGTATGACTATTAGTGCTAAATTTCATATTTAAGTTCATTAACAGCCAAACTTTCAAGGAAATTCCAATACCTATAATTTAATAGTTATTAGTTAAAATATTCTTAGTTTTTTCCAATTTTCGGATTTCCGAATTGCTGAATTACCGCAAATTTCCCAATTACCGCAATTGCCGAATTACTGCAAATTTCAGAATTAACGAAATTGCCGAATTACCGCGAATTTCCGAATTACCGCGATTCGGAAAAAAGAAAATTTGGAAAAATTCGGAAATTGAAAATTCGGAATTCGTCCGAATTGCCGCATTTTGGAAAATTCGGTAAAAACTAAATTCGGAACGAAACGAATTGCACAAGCCTAGTAGCAATTATCAGGGGTTTGTACAGGTCCAAGATTGAGTAGGAGCCCTTTTTTCCCAGGCGGTCTAGGAGGCAAGGTTTGAAGAGCTTGGTTTTGTCCGGACAAATTGTGCGAATGTAGCTGATGTACTGTTGGTAGTGGAGGACGTGGGAGGCTGGTAGTGAGAAGGCAGCGGAGATGACCTGGAAGGACCTAGGAGTACCCGTGTCCTGGTCGAAGAGTAAGGAGAATTTAGTTAGACCTCGATCCTTTCAGAGATACAATGGTTTATAGTCCATACCAGGCGGGAAATTGGGGTTGCCTTGTATTGGGAATGAGGGCGAGACGGTGGGTGACCATTTCAGGCTTTTCCTGATTTTGCGCCAGGCTATGATCGTGTCCTTGAGGAGAAGGCTATTTTGAAGAGTAGGATGCAAAGTCTGAATTTTGGTATGCAGCAGGGCTTGCAAAGAGAGGGAGTGAACCAGTGCTGCTTCCAGGTTGTAGGAGGAATACAAGGAGGCTTTAGAGATCCAGTCCAAACAAATATGGGCTAAACATGCTAAATGATATAATCTTATGTTAGGAAGCCCTATGCCACCCTTGCTCCTGGGGAGCTATAGCTTGTTCATGGCAATACGTGCTCTCTTTCCTCGCCAAAGGAAAGAAGGCAGCGATCTATTGAAGGTCTGAACTTCTTTGTGTTTGAGTAAAAGTGGCAGAGTTTGCATGGGGTAGAGGAGTTTTGCGAAACTCACCATTTTAAAAAGGTGGCATCTCCCCAGAAGCGAGAGGGGCAGGTCCGTCCAGCTCTCCAATTCTTTTCAGATTTTTTCTAACAGCGGGGGATAGTTCAGAGAGTATATAGTGGAGGAGGTCCTCCCTGTCTTGATGCCCAGGTATGTGATAAATGATTTGGCTAATAGAAATGGGTATTTTTGTGCCCATGGGGGATTTCTTGTGTTGCCTAGGGGGAGGAGTTTGCTCTTGGAAAAATTTATTTGCAAGCCCGAACAACATTTGAATTCCTCGAAAATCTCTTTGACTGTGCTAACATCAGAGGATGGGTTGGATGTAAAGATGAGGATGTCATCCGCAAACAGTGCGGTGCTTAATTCCCCTTCTGTGAGGGGTTCTATAGCGATGTTGAATAGTAATGGTGATAGTGAGCAGCCCTGTCTGGTGCCCTTAAATAGGTTGAATTTATCCGTGAGGAGACCTGGCACTACTAGCTTGGCCGAAGGGGAGGCATACATTTCTTTAACCAGGTGGAGGATCGGCATTGTTGAAGGCTTTTTCTGCATCTAAGGTGATGATGTCCAGATCCTCAGTAGGGTGATTAGCTGCAAAATCCAGGACCATCATCACCTTTCGAATGTTAAGTGTGGCGGTTCTGACTCTAACGAAGCCGGATTGGGCTGTATGAATTAGTGAAGGGATAATATCTGCTAATCGGTTGGCCACTATCTTGGATAGAATTTTGACATCCAGATTTAGCTGTGAAATAGGGTGGTACGACCCGGGTTCCAGGGGATCTTTCCCTTTTTTTCTCTAGAAGTTTGATGATGGCCTGGTGGCCGGTGGGAGGGTAGGAGCCTCCTGACCAGATACGATTGTAAACTTGCAGGAGAGTTGGGCTCAGTGTGCTGAGTAGGGTACTGTAAAACTCCCCTGTTAGACTGTCAGGGTCTGGGGCTTTGGAAGGGGCTAGGTGGCGTATGGTTTGAGAGAGTTCTGCTTTAGTTATTGGTGAATTTAACGTATCTAGCTGGGCCTGGGAGATACTTGGGAGCTCCAGGTGGTTTAGGAAGTTTTGTGCTTTGAGGGGGTCTCTGGGGTCTGGAGCATAGAGAGCCGAATATAATTTTAGCATGATGTCAGCTACCACCTGCGGGCGGGAGTGTATGTGTCCAGATGATGTGTGTCGGTTTGTGTTGGCCTTTGCACAGCCTGGCTAGCAGCTTCCCTGGCTTGTTCCCGAATTTGGAAAGGGTGGCATCAAGCCTGGCTTTATTCATCAATTCCAAGGTCTCAGACCAGTGGTCAAAGTTGTGCTTGGCTGTTTGCCAAGCTGACAAGTTATGGGGAGTGTGCCTAATGTTTAGAGATCACTGGGCAAGTTTGAGCTTCTCGCTTGTTTCTCTGAATTTGGATAGGGCATTTTTTTTATAAGTGGAGGTGTAGGATATTATTCGGCCCCTGAGATATGCCTTACCGGCCTCCCAGAATAGATTTGGGTTGTCCTGGTGTGAATTATTTGTGCTGGTGTATTCTTCCCATGCTTCGGTGAAGTCTGTGTTGTGTGCTAAAAATGCTGGGAAACACCATAATCTCAAAGTAGGGCTGTTGTTAGGGTCTTGGAGTGTAAGGGTCACCGGGGCGTGGTCCGAGAACACGATATCATGGATCTCTGTGTCGACTATAAAGGGAATGATGTTGTCTGAACCAAAGAGGTAATCCAGTCTGGTAAAGACCCCATGTGGATTGGAGTAGAAGGTATACTCCTTGTTTAAGGGGTGGTGTAGTCTCCAAAGGTCGGTAAAATGGAGAGAGTCCATGGTATTAGATAGGTGGATAGAGGGGGGACCGCCGCACTGTCTTGTGAGTGTGCTAGGGGAGGATCTGTCATCTAGAATTTGCATGGTACAGTTGAAATCACCGCCGACCACATATGGGGTAGTGGGGGAGCAAAGCAGGTGTCTCAACAAGTCTGTGAAAAAAAATATTTAGTTGGGTTGTTAGGAGCGTATATATTAGAAATTATATGGTCATCAGTTAGTGGTTTAAGAATTTTGCAAGATAAATGTTTGTGTAAGAGTATGAGCAACCCTGCTTTACGGCCCACGGCCTCTGAACCTGCGACATTACCCACCCAAAGCTTTCTCATTCTGTGGAAATCTGCCTTTGCTAAGGGAGATTCCTGGATAAGGGCAATATCTATGTTCAGGCCTTTTAGATGACGGAGTACTTGCATCCTTTTTATGGGGGACCAAAGTCCTTTAACATTCCATGTGGGGGGAATATATGAGCTGGACAAGGGGCCATAGGAAAAGGTGTAAATCTAGGGCTATGTAAAGAGAAAAAGACCTCCATCTCCTGAGATGTTGAAATAGGGGACCCGACTGCATACTTGGGGATCTGTTGCATGTACACTCTCATGAGGGGAGGGGGGGGGAGAACTTAAACAAATAGAAGGGGAGAACAAAAATAACATAGCAAAAGCGTAACTTCTCTCTTTTCCACATGGTGTCGCTGTGTAAGAGCCAGCTCCCAGAAGCAGAGGACTCGGTAAAGGTGACATGACATGACCCATAAAAGAGGGATCCTTGGTGAGGGATCACCAGTTAAGTGAACAGGGGGGCTAGGTGGACAGCCATGTGGAAGAAAGAGTAAACATAGTAATAAAGACAGTACTTATCTTATAGCCCTACATATGGACATAGGTACCAGAAATAGTAACCTGGCTGGCATCAATAGTTGTCCTAAGACTTATGCTTGGAGCTGCTGCAAGCCAGTCAAATGCTCACATAACTACCCGTCTGGGCGCTTGTGTAAAGTTGGTAGAGTTTGTAGGTTCAGTCAGCTTGGATTCGCTGGTTGCGGGTTGCCAGTTGGTTTAAAGCGTTTAGCCGGTTCTTTCCTAGGGCTTCTTTGGTCTTGAGTCCGTGGGAAGTTTGGCTCTCTGCCCGCAGCGATCGCGTAGGTGCCAGACTTAAGAGAGCGCAGGAAGTGCTCGGTGTCTGAGGGTTCTTGAAAGGATAGCTGGTCCCCATTAGGAGATTGCAGGCAGAGGGTTGCTGGGAAGGCGAGCGTAAATTTGATATTTTGTTTGTACAGAGCAGAGCAAATTGGTTGAAAAGCCTTCCTGCGCTTAGAAACCTCTGCCATGTAATCTGCGAATATTAGTATTTTGATGTCATCTATGGTGAGAGTTTTAAGTTGGCGGTACTTTTGTAGAATAGCGTGTTTGTCCGCGTAACTGAGATACTTTGCAATTATTGTACGCAACGTAGAGCGATCTTGTCTGGGGGGCCCGAGGCGATGGGCTCGTTCGACTACGCAAGGCCCTGGGAGGCCTAGGACCTCCGGAATTTTCACTGCGCAAAAGGTTCCCAGCGAGGTGGGGTGGAGGGATTCAGATACTCCTATGAAGCGGAGGTTGGCCCTTCTGGACCCATTCTCTAAATCCTCTAGTTTTTCCGTAATCAGCCACAGTTGTTTATCCTGGGCTTGTTCAGATCTCTGGAATAGGATGGATTCATCCTCTAGACTGGAGATACGCTGTTCGGCTTCATTCAGCCGTGTGGCCTGTTCCTTTAAATCCCGGTGGATTTTGTCCATGCCAGCCTGGACAGCGCGTTCCACTGAGGTTGTGATTGTCGGTGCCAACAGGGCTGCCACTGCCTGTGCGATCCTCTCCGTGTCAGGGGGAGCCGCGCGGAGTGAAGGGGAGGGGGCGGCTTCGCTCACCTCCATGTCGGGAGCTGCCGCCATGATAGATGACAGAGCGGGATCCGAAGGCTCCTCTGATCGTTGTGCCTGCGATGTCCGGATTGCGGGTTTCTCCAGGTACCGGTCCATGGGTGGGTTGTAGGTGGTGGTGGCTCACGTTCTGGCCGGTCAGGTGCTCAGGGCGGATTTTATAGGCTGATGCAGGGTCTCTCTGCGGGAGCTGTAGTGAAGCACAGCTACATCCTGCGGCGCCGAAACCGGAAGTGCGCCATTTATTTTAATATCCAGTAAGCGCAATAAGGTGGTGGAGGATCCCACCTAATTATCCATTTACTTCACTTGCTGTTCTTCTTTGGGAATTGCACTGAAATTTACACTTACACAATTTACTACTTACTGTTTTTTGCACATTTTTTGAACCTATACGAAAGATTTATGAACTTTTTTACATATTTCTTCACTGTTTACATCATTTGGTTTGCTATATGTATTATCAATCATTTTTTTAGGTATAAGGATGCGCGTTACACTTTTGTCATATATCTGATTTACAAATTGTTTGATTCGTTATGTGGCAGCCACCTTTCCGTTATACTTTTAGCGCAGTATAACTCTTACCTTCGATTTATAACATAGGATGTTAAAAATCTAATGTCTTATTAACTCCTTGCTTACTGGGCAATCCCTGCCCAGGCCAATTTTCAGCTTTCAGCGCTGTCACACTTTGAATGACAATTGCGCGGTCATGCGACACTGTACCCAAATTACATTTTTATCATTTTTTTTTCACACAAATAGAGCTTTCTTTTGATGGCATTTAATCACTGTTGGGTTTTTATTTTTTGGTAAAATAAACAAAAAACGACTGAAAATTTTGAAAAAAAAAAAACTTTCATAGTTTGTTATAGAATTTTGAAAACAGGTAATTTTTCTCCTTCATTGATGTGCGCTGATGAGGCTGCACGGATTAGCACTATTGAGGAGGCACTAATGGCCACTGATAGGCTGCACTGATGGGCACTGATGAGGTGGCACTGATGGGCATTGATGGGTGGCACTGATGGGTGGCACTGATGGTTGGCACTGAAGGGCACTGATGGGTGGCGCTGAAGGGCACTGATAGGTGGCACTGATAAGCAGCACTGATAGGTGGTCCTGATGAGCACTGATGGGTGGCACTGGTGGGTGACACTGATAGGCAGCACTGATTGGTAGCACTGATGGCCATTGATTGGCAGCACTGGTGGGCATTGATAGGTGGCACTGGTGGGCAAAGGTAGGTGACACTGTGGGCACTGGTAGGTGGCACGGTGGGCACAGGTAGGTGGCACTGGTGGATAATGATAGATGGCACTGGCAGGTGGCACTAGTGGGCACAGGTGAGGCAGCCATGGCTCTCTGTGTGAGGGACCAATGTCCCTCTTGACAGAAACTGGTGATCTGCTTTTTTCCCCTCACACTAACAGCATGAGGGAACAAAAATAGAGATTACTGATCTTCTGTTTACATCATGTGATCAGCTGTCATTGGCCTCATAGACTCTGATCACAGAGCGCGCCGCACACAACCCACAGGGGCCTGCAGACAGTGTATGCTAGGTAGGACGTCTATGGACGCTCTTCTGTCAATTAAGGCCCACGCTGTAGCAGTCTTTCGCTATAGTTAAAGTTAAATATGAGCACCTTAACAACTGTATACATAAAGTTATTCTTTGTTTGTGTAATCACATGTGATATTTTATATTTAATATTTTGGAGAAATATCTCCCTCTATGTGGCGAACCACAGGATATGTGTTGTTGATTTGCTGGGTGGATGTTGCGTGCTGTGGGTATTCACTCGGGGTGGCAACTATGACATGTGTCCATTGTAAATGTGTGAGCTTTTATACCGGCTCTTGGTTTGCATCTATTGGATCAATAGACTTATTAGAACTATCTGACCCTTTTGGCATGCTGAGGATTTCTGCAATATGGGGAAATCTCTTTGTGTTTAGGGTGTTTTCTAGACCAGGGTGTGAATATCTTATAATATATTGCTTGCATGGTGTCACGCACCTGGTGATTGAGTCTGACTTATGCAGGAGCAACCTCTCTTGCAGCCCTGGTTGGCGAACCCCTGGTAGTGCAGACAGGGAGCTCGGGAGCGCAGGGGAGCATGAGGGCTGGACAAGTCTCTTTTGGCTGGTATAAGTCCACTGAAGCTTGTGCAGGCTGAAGGATAGTGGTGTGGTCTGGGTCGGCAACTGGCTGGCAACGAGGTACAGAGGGATCAGGCAAACGGGTAGTCGGGTACAGGCTGGGTCGGTAACGTGCGGGCAGCTGAAGTACAAAGGACACAGGCAGGAGAGTGGTCACAAACAGTCCGAGGTCTAGGCAGGCAGATAGTAGCAAAGTCCAGAAGGGAAACTGGGGTCACAGGAACAGGAAGTCTTCTCAGAGCAAACACTGGTGGTAAACTGGTCACCGGAATGCTGTAGAATGGACAGCATCTGCTGCAGGGTGCTGTCCAGTTAAATAGGCCGTTTTGGCGCCAATGGCGCGCGCACACGGCCACAGACCCCCAGAAATGACCATTTCACTGACACATGGAATGTTAGTAATGGAATAACTACTATGGTTAGTTTTGGTAAACAATATAAAATGTATAACAGACGTAAGAACTATCTGCCCTCTGCCTTTGTATGCGATATACAACTCATTAACAGGATGGCAGCGCTATTTAGACCCACTTGGCCTGCCTGATATGCCTTCTGTCCCATACATGTTATACACAAGATGGCAGCATTAGTGAAATCCATGCTGTTTATTTTCACTATAGTGTCCGTTTATGAAACTGAGAACAGCTGAGACCCGGAAGAATGCGGCTGCTCTCAGATCATTAACAGTTTATGAAAGTGAGATGATCAGCGGAGAACACGATCTTCACTGATCATCGCAGCAGACGGTAAATCCAGTGGTGTATCATCCATGGGTGCAGGGTGTTCACTGAACACGGGCCCTGAGGGGTGGGGGGGCCCACTGTGCTCTGACCCACACTGCACCCATGAATGATCTCTCCCTGGTTGACAGCCGGGGATGATCGGTGTGGTGTGGGCTTGCACACCCCTGGGTGAATCTGTCACTGACTGTCACAGAAAAGGGCAGTTTATGAAGGTGCCATCTGAGCACCTCACTGGCGATCTGTGGCAGAATTCTCACTCCCAGATTCTCAAGCTCAGAAGATGAGAAACTGGGAGAGAAGTGAGAAGCTGGCCGAGGATTCTGGAGAAAGCAGGAAATGTATTCCTTCTTTCACCTACCCAGCGCCAGAACAGTGCAAAGCACATCTTTCCCACCAATATACACATCACAAGAAGCAGGTTAGGAATGTATAGTAGATAGATAGATAGATAGATAGATAGATAGATAGATAGATAGATAGATAGATAGATAGATAGATAGATAGATAGAGTTGTGCTCATAAGTTTACACACCCTGGCAGAATTGATGATTTCTTGGCCATTTTTCAGAGAATATGAATGAGAACACAAAAACTTTTCTTTCACTCATGGTTGGTGTTTGGCTGAAGCCATTTATTATCAATCAACTGTGTTTACTCTTTTTACATCATAATGACAACAGAAACTACCCAAATGACCCCGCTCAAAAGTTTACATACCCTGGTGATTTTGTCCTGATAACATGCACACAAGTTGGCACAAAGGGGTTTGAATGGCTATTAAAGGTAACCATCCTCACCGGTGATCTGTTTGCTTGTAATTAGTGTGTGTGTATAAAAGGTAAATGAGTTTCTGGACTCCTGACAGACCCTTGCATCTTTCATCCAGTGCTGCACTGACATTTCTGGATTCTGAGTCATGGGAAAACAAAAGAATTGTCAAAGGATCTGTGGGAAAAGGTAGTTGAACTGTATAAAACAGGAAAGGGATATAAAAAGATATCCAAGGAATTGGGAATGCCAATCAGCAGTGTTCAAGCTCTAATCAAGAAGTGGAAAATGAGGGGCTCTGTTGAAACCAAACCACGGTCAGGTAGACCAACTAAGATTTCAGCGACAACTGGTCTTTGCCTTTTGCCAAGAGGAATGGGCAGCTTTACCATCTGAGAAGATAAAAAGCCTCATCCACAAAATCACAGCCATTAATGTCTAAACCGCTGGCAACAAAAGTGACTACAACCCTAAGTGCAAAATGTCCAAATTGGCCCAATTAGCCATTTTCCCTCCCTGGTGTCATGTGACTTGTTAGTGTGAATGGGGAGCAAGTGTGTTAAATTTGCTGTTATCGCTCTCACACTCTCATACTGGTCACCAAACGTTCAACATGGCACCTGCATGTCAAAGAACTCTCTGAGGATCTGAAAAAAAGAATTGTTGCTCTAAATAAAAATGGCCTAGGCTATAAGATAATTGCCAAGACCCTGAAATTGAGCTGTAGCACATTGGCCAAGACCATACAGCGGTTTAACAGGACAGGTTCCACTCAGAACAGCGCCTCGCCATGGTCGACCAAAGTAGTTGAGTGCCGTGCTCAGCGTCATATCCAGAGGTTGTCTTTGGGAAATAGACGTATGAGTGCTGCCAGCATTGCTGCAGAGGTTGAAGGGGTGGGGGGTCAGCCTGTCAGTGCTCAGACCATACGCCGCACACTGCATCAAATTGGTCTGCATGGCTGTCGTCCCAGAAGGAAGCCTCTTCTAAAGATGACGCACAAAAAAGGGTAGGTAGATGGGTTAATACAGTCAGAGGGAGTGGTAGGGGCTCACAGAAAAGGAAGGCCAGCCCTGGGTTTGAGCACCCTAACAGATTTGCCAAGTTGAGTAAAGATGTGAGGGTGGCCAACTCAGAGGTGGCAGCCCTAGATGCACTGCTCCACCTAACAGCCGGGAGAGCAGCCCATCTAGTAGGGGTAGGGTAGTGCAGGTAGACCTAGACAGTTGGTGGTAATTGGGGACTCTATAATTAGAAGGACTGATAGAATAATTTTTCGCCAGGATCGCCTCAACCGAATGTTTTGCTGTCTCCCTGGTGCCAGGTTTCGGCATATGGTGGACCGGGTTTGGTAAATTGCTGGGAGGGGCTGGGCATGACCCAGATGTCTTGGTCCGCGTTGGAACCAATGACAGAATGTATGGAAGGTGGAGGCTCCTTAAGAACCAATTTAAAGAATTAGATTGCAAGTTGAAGGGAAGGACCTCCAAGGCAATATTCTCTGAAATATTGTCTGTGCCATGCGCAACACATGAAAGGCAGGGGGAGATTAGAGCCTTGAATGCATGGCTAAAGAGCTGGTGTAAGGAGGAGGTTATTATTGTGATTTAGATATAAAACGGTCCCGAGGGGGCGTGGCCTGGCGTGAGAGGAGAGCAGAAGTGGGACAGAGGTGCTCCATCTGGAAAGAGGAGAATCCAGCGTAATCCGCGGATTAGAACACCATCAGAGAGGTAAAAGCACCTCCACACACTTGCACAAGACCCATACTGTGAGGGAATATAACTTTGGGCCTGAAAATCGCCTTTTCGCGGAACCGGAAGTAGGCCGCAGTTGAAGCACCGGCCTAAATTTTCGGCCGGACGGAGCTCCGCGCGCATACAGGCACTTAAAGGACACTCAATATAGCCTGAAGTCCTCACAACCTCCCCTGAGCGCTGCACAACCTCACTACTGGAGGAAACATTTGCCCTAAAAAGACTTTTATTCTGAGAGACTGACATATTACATGGTGTCATCCCCACAAAGCAGCTTGACATAGTAACACTGATGAAGCTGCCCTCATTTGGGAATACCCAGCCTACAAACAGGGGGGTGCCAAAAGACCAACTTCAGGATTAATACGACCCCTCATCCCCAGGTACAACACCCTGCTTGAAAAGTGCTAATCTCCTCTCATATTAACTTGCTTTATACACTCAGTTCGCATAACCTCTGCAAAAAAAAAAAAAATAAGTGTCACCACCCTCCCAGGCAGAACACCAAAGAGTCTTATCCTGAAGGACAAGACAAATGGCGGCCTAAAACACTAGTCCCGCTGCATTGTGTCCCTCTCTAAGGCTTAACAGAACACTAGGATATTTAAAATGAGCAAATCACAAGGGGAACACTCCCCCACCCGTTCACGTTCCCCCAGAGCCCACTCCTCCGAGAATGACACCCCCATTGCGGAAATATTCCGCTCCAAAAATCGGGAGAAGAAACAAGAAGCACAGGCCCCAGGAGAACAGGCACGCCATAGAAGCCGCAGCCCTGAAAGACGGGCAAACACAAACACCTCTCATAAACAAAACAGACCAGAAGACCAAACTCACCAACCAGTATGTATCGCAGATCTACATGCTATCGCCAAAGATATCAAAGTGACTTTCACAGCTGCAATATCAGACCTAAGAAGCGACTTTCAAAATATGGTGACCAGAGTAGAAGAAATTGAAGACACTACAGCACGTCATGACACAGACATCCACTACGCTATAACGTCGACACTTTCA
>BLSH010460396.1:172440-182548 GCA_018402905.1 Glandirana rugosa | reverse complement strand
CCCCCCCTTCCTCTTCCACGCATACTATGCAATATCTCCTCGCGCTGGACGCAGGAGACAATATCTACGCCAAAATACCTAACCTACATCTCACATCACAATAAGGATCTCAAGACCACTTTGACCCTCATAACTTGAAACATCCCATATAAACCCCATACTACATAGTCTAATGAAACAGTGTTTCTAATTTAAGTATCCAATACTCACACTTTTAATGTAACCCAGATAAGGTTGTTGAAATGCAAATACTCATTATACAATGCACATGCGTATTGAGTATCAATTTCTCCTTTATGTACATGTGTCCGATCTAATATATCCTTTGCTGATACATTGGATACCAGCATCTTGAGTTCATGTTGTTTGCATTGTTCTCTCTTTACAAATTCAAGACTATATTTGTATATCATATACTCTTGTGATGTAGAGCTGTTATGTCTTTCAAATGTACTTTTTGTACACAAATTCCTATTTTCTTTGCTTCAATAAAATTTTTTGGAAAAAAAAAAAAAAAACTGTCCCAGAATATGATTGTCTCAGTCTTCCTGTTATACTCACTGTAATTCCTCTATCTGGCTTGTTGTCAGAGCTTCCATCAGATCCCTGAAATGAGGACCCCCCAGTTTGTTCCCAGACAGGTCCAGTCTCCTCAGTGTAGGGTTATTTCTTATTCCAGATGCCAGGTGGGGGCAGGAACTGTCTGTCAGCTGATTATTATACAATCTGTAGAAGAAGAGAAGAATGTTAGCAGAAGAAAATGAATTTCTCCCCCAGGAATGAATATAACTATTGTCTACATGAATGGAACTCATTTCTCTTTATTGGAATCATTTATATCAGATCTCTTTATAAAACTCTAGGAAATAGAGTTTTATAAGAAAAATATTATAATGGAGGAGACCCCCAATATTGTCCTCCATGTGTAGAGACGGTGATATCTCCATACACAGGATGAGCACAGAATACCAGTGACATGACTCGTATTGTGCTATAATCTCCTTGTGTATGGAGCATTAATGGTCTCAGCAGACAGGGTGAGGCCGGGATCAGCATTGCTAGTGATTGGATTTTGCTATCTGATATTCTCTGCTGATAAAAAAAGAAGTATGGAGGAGATCCCTCAAGACGGAATAGCAGATGTGCAGCACAGTGGCAAAGTGATCAGCACTTCCACCTAGCAGCACTGAGGTCATCGGTCTGAATCCCAGCCATGGCAGTACCTGCCTGGAGTTTCCATGTTCTCCCTGTGCCTGCGCGGGTTTCCTCCCACACTCCAAAAGCATGCTGGGAGGTGATTGGACCTATTATGTGTGTGAATGAATGTTCGATAGGGACGTTAAGCTCCTTGAAGGCAGGGACTGATATGAATGTATAATATGTATGTAAAGTCCTGAATACATTTTTGCGGCTCTATAACTAACTGTAATCAATATTAAATAAAATGGTCATGACAGGAAGGTCATATGAGGCTCTAATTGGTGATTGCAGTAAGTTCAGATTCCCCCATGGCCTCCTATAATCTCATCTATTTCACTGCTTACCAGATCAATCAGAATATCAGATTTTATTAAACAATTATTTCATGGCTAATAATAGAGTGTGATAAGATTCAAGAATTACGTGTAGCGCCTCCATAGTATAGGTGCTTTTTCTGGCAGGGTTTGTGGCTAGGAGAGGTAAATTTAGTCAGGCCTGACTGTAATGGGCAGGCCTGAATGTTTTGACCTGGGCGGGGAGGAGAAGCTCAGGGAGGATTGGGTGGACTTAACAGATGAGGTCACAAGAACCTCCCACTTCTTTCTAGAAATCTGGAGAAGGTCGTATGCTCAGAGAGCTGGGAGATGGGTGGAGCCATCTGGAGTGTTCTAAGGAGCCCTGACCAATCCCCAAGCAGGGTTGGCAGGGGGCAGGTCTCCTTAAATACTCAGAGTCAGCCCAATCTGAGAGGAGTAGTGTCGGGTGAAAGTCTGGAGATGTAGCAGAGGGGCTGTGATGCAGGCCCCTACCCAGGAGGTCGCACCGGTCTGGGGAGGGTGACCTTGGGGCCTGGGAGTTCGGGTGCAGCCAGGAAGGAGAGTGATTCCTGGAGCCGCACAGGAGGGACAGGAGAACATCGGAGGTGATACAGGAGGAGTGAGAGACTTTAAATTATCCACCGATGCCTAGAGTGATGGTCCCTGGGACTGGAAGAGAAAGTGCTGGAGCAGGCTGGGAGAGGAATGGTGGACAATCTGTGGGAGCCTTGGGAGCCAGTCAAGGGAAAGGAGAGTCACTACCAGAGAGCAGGTCTATGGGACCTGGAAGAGGATGGGCTGGGAGTTGTAGTCAGTCAAAGGCCTGGTTAGCACTGAAGTACTTTGCTACACATTCAGGGGCCTGTAATGGGTGATCCTGAGGTCCTGCTGCAACAGGGTAGGCCTCGCCATGTGCTAACTGCTGTGAAGAGAAAGGTAGAGAGAAGCCTGATAAATTTCCCTTCAGGCTGGAAACTTCCAGCAAAGTTCTGAGCTGGAGAGAAGCAAAGGAGTATAAAGCTGTGAGTTTGTGTATCTTTGGGCATCCCACAGTTACCCCTTATCCCCATCCAAGTTATTCCCCCCCCCAAAAAAAAAAACAAGAGCTGGTCTGGTCAGTGTCTCTGTATGTATGAATTATGGTGTGATTGGGGGCAGCTATCAGGTGAACCACAACTACCAGCCACTCTCACAGGAGCACATAGCTACAAGTATTAGGATTAGCTATATACTGAGAACCATAGAATTACATTATTATTATTATTTATCATATTTCTATATTATTTATGTGGTTTGGATATAAAACTGCCCCAGAATATGATTGTCTCAGTCTTCCTGTTATACTCACTGTAATTCCTCTATCCGGCTTGTTGTCAGAGCTTCCATCAGATCCATGAAATGAGGACCCCCTAGATTGTTCCCATTCAGGCTCAGTGTCCTCAGTGTCCGGTTATTTCTTATTCCAGATGCCAGGTGGGGGCAGGAACCGTCTGCCATGCCATTAAAGGACAAGCTGTGGAAGAAGAGAAGAATGTTAGCAGAAGAAAATGAATTTCTCCCCCAGGAATGAATGGAATTCTCTACATGAATAGAACTCGTTTCTCTTTATTGGAATCATTTATATCAGATCTCTTTATAAAACTGCAGGAAATAGAATTTTATCAGAAAAATATTATAATCTGGGGGTGACCGGGGACAAAGAGAAGGCAGATTTATTAAATCCATTCTTCAGCTCTGTGTATAGAAAGGATCATGGGGGGGGGGGGCTCATGTTCATAATGGGGGTGGTAGTGACCCCAAATGATCCATAATGGCTCAAAAGTGGTATGATCCAAAAATATTTAGACAGAATAAAGATGAATAAAGCACCTGGACCAGATGGCCTCCATCCATGGATCCTAAAATAATTGAGCTCCGTCATTTCACAGCCATTGTATCTAATTCTTAGGGACTCTTTAATCACTTAGGGACCGCATCCGGAGACGTCGTTCTACGTCGGCTGTTTGACGTTAAACACAGAAAGTTGCCATAACCCCGGTATTTTTTTTAAATAGTGGGTGGTCCATTTTCAGATAAAAGTGGTCTCAGCGGCAGATTCGCCACAAGATCACTTTTATTGGTGGCTGGAGAGGTCAAACGTCACTTCCTCCCAATGGTCTTAAAGGGGAATTTTTTTTTTTAAAGATTTTTTTTATGGTATTTAAGTGTAAATGTGAGATGTGAGGTCTTTTTGACCACAGATCTCACATTGAAGAGGACCTGGCATGCTTTTTTTCTATTACAAGGGATGTTTACATTCCTTGCAATAGGAGTAAACGTAACCCAAAAAATATTTTTTAAAAGGACAGTGTAAAAATAAAAAGTAACAAGAAAAATAAATAAGAGAAAAAAATCAAAAGCACCCCGTCCCACCGAGCTTGCACGCAGAAGCAAACGCATACGTAAGTCACACGCACATATGAAAACGGTGTTCAAACCACACATGTGAGGTATTGCCGTGATCGTTAGAGCGAGAGCAATACTTCTAGCACTAGACCTCCTCTGTAACTCAAAACTGGTAACCTGTAGAAAATTTTAAACATCGCTGATGCAGATTTTAAGTGCCAATTTTGAATCATGACATGTTGGGTATCAATTTACTCGACATAACATTACCAACCATGAGAATTCATTTCTGGCGTTTTTACTATTTTTTTTTTACTAGTAATGGCAGCGATCTGCGATTTTTATCGGGACTGTGATATTGGGGCGGACATGTCGGACATTTTTGACACTTTTTTGGGACCAATGACATTTATACAGCAATCAGAAATTTAAATATCCACTGATTACATTATAAATGTCATTGGTAGGGAGGGGGTTAACCTGCAGAGGGGCAGTGAAGGGGTTAACTGTTCCCTAGGCGTGTTCTAACTGTATGGGGGCTGGGCTGCCAGGGGCACCAGAGATCTAACTGATCCCAGTGACAGGGATCAGTAGATCTCAGACATGCCGCCAAACAGAGCGGGGAACCTCCGTGTTTACATCGGTGGTTCCCCGTTCTGGCTCTGTCACAGGGGATCGCGGGTCGCCGGCAGACATCGAGTCTGCCCGACCCGTGGCCCCGCTCAGGGAATTGTGCCCGCGAGTGATGACTTTAAACGGCGATTCGCGGGACAGTGCCACACTGTAGCCACTTATAGTCGTTATGCTGTCGGCAAGTGGTTAAACACATTGCTAATAGTATTGGCAAATTTCCATTCTGTGCACCTCTAGCAGACATGATACAGGAGATGGTACGAGACTGCAGACAAAATACAGGAGATGGTCAGAGACTGCAGACATAGTACATGAGATGTCAGAGACTGCAGACATGGTACAGGAGATGATCAGAGAATGCAGACATAGTACAGGAGATGGTCAGAGACTGCAGACATAGTACAGGAGATGGTCAGAGACTGCGGATATGGTACAGGAGATGGTCAGAGACTGCGGACATAGTACAGGAGATGGTCAGAGACTGCGGACATAGTACAGGAGATGGTCAGAGACTGCAGACATAGTACAGGAGATGGTCAGAGACTGCAGACATAGTACAGGAGATGGTCAGAGACTGCAGACATGGTACAGGAGATGATCAGAGACTGCAGACATAGTACAGGAGATGGTCAGAGACTGCAGACATGGTACAGGAGATGGTTAGAGACTGCAGACATAGTACAGGAGATGGTCAGAGACTGTAGACATAGTACAGGAGATGGTCAGAGACTGCAGACATAGTACAGGAGATGGTTAGAGACTGCAGACATAGTACAGGAGATGGTCAGAGACTGCAGTCTTAGTACAGGAGATGGTCAGAGACTGCAGACATGATACAAGAGATCAATGCAGCCTCCCCCGTGGCCATCTAATGCAGCCTGCCTGTGCCTATCAGATGCAGGAGGAGAGAGAGAGGTCAGGGGGAGAGAGAGAGGAGGCAGGGCAAGGAGAGAGGTCAGGGAGAGAGAAATACGGCGGTTGTAAATGAAAGTGCTCAGTCACTAAGAATGCTCTCTGGCTCATTCAGCAATTTTTCAGTGTGGCTGTTGGCTCGGCTCCCCTCTCCTTCACAGACCAGCAGGGGGGGGGGGGGGGGTCGGCAGAAGGGATGTGTGTGAGGCTCAGGGCAGACTGCAGACATACTGGAGTGGACAGAGCAGCGTGGGGAATTGCACACAGAGAGCAGAGGACGGAGCAGCCATCGGAGGAGGGAGGGGGAGGAGAGGAGCAAGTGTATGGGTTTTCTGGGGAACGGCACCTAATTTCATCACCCCGCCGGCTTTTTACATTTACCAGATGCTTCCCTACCTCCTCCTTCCCAGGGTCTGTAGCTGCCCTGGGCGGCAGTGCACCTACACCCACCCAGGATCATCCCTGAATATCTGTGTGCCTACATTCATGGATGCAGCTCACCGGTGCCTGCTAGCGGGATCTCACGCAGTGTCACGAAGCTGTATTGAATTCAATGACACTGCGTGAGATCCCGCTAGCAGGCACTGGTGAGCTACATGATCTGACGCTAGCGAGGAGGAAGGGGAGGACGAAACATGTGAGGCACCCACCCTTTTCGGCTTAATTATCAGCTTTTTTTTTCTTTACTAGTGTTCTAAGGAGCCCTGACCAATCCCCAAGCAGGGTTGGCAGGGGGCAGGCCTCTTTAAGTACTCTGCGTCAGCCCAATCTGGGAGGAGGGTGTCCTGTGGAAGTCTGAAGATGTAGCAGGAGGTGCTGTGGAGGCCATGGGCGTCCGCAGGTAGGGGCAAGGGGGGTTAGTGCCCCCCCTGGAATCAGGGATCAGCAAGGTATCTGCTTTTCCCCTGCTCAGTCCGTCAGAGGCAGCAGTGCTGTGACACAGGGGAGAGGTGAGCTGCGGGTTGTCAGGTTGTCAGAGTGTTTTCCGCACTCCTCCCCCCTTTCTCCTGTCAGAGGTGCAGGAGAAGAGAGAGCGACTTGCACCAGTTTCCTGTCCGCAATTTTTCTCTCCCCATTGGCAACAGTGGAGGGGCTAGGAGGCAAGAGGAGCCACATGCAGCAATATGGACAAGGCTCCACCCCTCTGCAATTGGTTGCTCCTCAGGGCGCCCATAGTTTGTCCAGTGTCTGGAGATGTACCCTGCTGTGTCCTGACACCAAGTAAGTCACACAGGAGGCCATATGCAGCACTATAGACAAGATTGAAGGCTCTACCCCCCCATACTCCGCTCCTTCCCCAGGAGCCCATAGTGTGCCTGATGCTGTCCCCTGCCGTGCCCCCTCTCTGGACCCCGACACAAGTGTCCCCGGACATGGGGAGTCTGTCTCATTCTGTGTGTTCCTGTGACTCATCCTACAACTTCCATCCCATCCCAAACACTTCCCTCTGCACACACAACAAACAGAACAAAGAGGGAATCTACCACCAGTGCTGGAGGGGGTAGGATATAGAGTCTGGAGGGTTGGTGTGACTGATCGATTGTTGTTATAGAGTCTGGTGGTTGTTCAGATTATAATTGGCTGTGTATGGTCGGTGTGGTAAATCTTCATACCATGAATGTGGCAAGCAACACACACATATGTATATAGACGCAACGCTCATGATCACAGGTCTTTGGAAAAATTGTAAATAAAAGGTGCAAAAAGGAAATCGCATCTGAATTCATGCAAAACTGCAACAGGACTAGGGTTGCCACCTCATTCCTTTAAAACCGAACACATATTAATTACATAGATTCTGTGGCTGATTAAGGTGGTAATTAAACTTACTTAGTGCCTTATCTGTATTGAATTAGCCGCAGAACCTGTGTAATTCATATGTTTTCGGGTTTTAATGGATGAAGTGGCAGCCCTAAACAGGACACATTGCAAAACACATGCAAACATGATGGCGTTTTTCATTGCTTTTGCGGCTAAGCCCCTCCCCTTCAAAACATTGTTGAAAAAGGACGGAGCATGGGTGACTTTAAAATGATGCCTCCCCTGAAAAAAGTTCTGCGGACACCCATGGTGGAGGCCTCTACCCGGGAGGAAGCCCACAGTCTGGGGGGTTGACCTTGAGGCCTGGAGGTTCAGGTGCAGCCAGGAGTGGAGGTGATTCCTGGAGTCGCACAAGGGAACAGGAGAGCAGCAGAGGTGCTACTGAGACACTTTAAAGTGGTCCACTGGAGTCGGTGAGTGACAGACCCTGGGAGCTGGAGGAGAAAGTGCTGGAGCAGCCTGGGAGAGGAAGAGTGGACAGTTTGTTGAAGCCTTGAGAGCCAGTCAGGGAAAGGAGTGTCACTGAGAGGAAAGCAGCTCGGTGGGACCTGGAAGAGGGATGGGCTGGGAGTTGAAGTCCATCAAAGGCCTGGCTAGCACCAACGTACTAAGCTACATATTCAGGGGCACGTGATCCCTAGCCTTTAATGGGTGGTCCTAAGGACACAGTGTAGGCCTCACCATGTGCTAGAGAAGCTTGATAAATTTCCTTTCAAGCTGGAAACTAAGTGATGTGCTGGAGAGAAGTGAAGGATTGATAGTCTGCTAGTTCAGTGCTGGAGAGAGAACTGTAGGTGAACTGGTCAGCAAGCAAAGTGCTGGAAAGTTGTGAGGAGTAACAGTCTGCGACAATTTTGCAAAAAAAAAAAACAATATTTCTTACTTTTTGCTAAAATAATAATCCAAAAAAAATATATAAAAAAACATATTTTTTCTTCAGTTTTGGCCGATTTATATTTTTCCTCATATTTTTGATTAAAAAAACGCAATCGGTGTTTATTGGTTGGTTTGCGCAAAAGTTGCTGCGTTTACGGATGATGAGAATTAATTTCTGTTTTTTTTTTAAATTTTTAAATTTTTTTTTTTACTAGTAATGGTGGCGATCTGTGATTTTTAGCGGTACTTTGATATTGGGGCGGACATGTCGGACCATTTTGACCCTTTTGACTATTGCCATTTATACAGCGATCAGTGCAATAAAAATGCACGGATTACTGTGTAAATGTCATTGGCAGTGAAGGGGTTAACCTGCAGAGGGAGATCTAGGAGTTAACGGTGTTCCCTAGGCGTGTTCTAACTGTGGGGGGGGCTGGGCTGCTATGGGCATAAGAGATCTAACTGATCCCAGTGACAGGGATCAGTAGATCTCTTATGTCCCCACTGTCAGAATAGGAAACCACCGTGTTTACATCGGTGGTTCCCCGTTCTTTGGCTCTGGCAGCTCATCGCAGCTCACCGGCGGACATGGGGTCTGCCCGAGCCGCGGGCACACTCCTCCGGAGGGCGGCGGGCACGAGCGCCCCCTAGCGGCCATTCTGCAAATCGCCATTTATTTACGGCGATTCGCGGTACACGTCCACACTGCCGCAGTAAATATACTGCACGCGGTGTGGAAGTGGTTAACGTAGCACGTTTTGGTATAGAATTGGTATGGGTGGTGGGGAGTAGTAGGGGAGAATGCAAATTGGAACACTGTTGATTTGCACATATAGATTGCTCTAATTTGCATTCCTCTGGCTTTCTTTTTATAATCTTGCCTCTTCTCCTTTGTATATGTAAGGGGGGTGGGGTGGGGGTTGGGGAAAGGGAAACAAGGGGGATCGAATGTTTGTTATAAATGGAAAAACTTTTTTTTAAATCTATTTCTATTGAGTTTATAGACACACAAACATCAAACAAACAACCATACAGTAAGCACTAAGCTTACCAGGAACCATAAAACCTTTGTCTGTTAACCATACATCTACAAATAAAATTGCATATGAAAGGAAGTACATGCGTCTTGCATAAATTGTATCTATGACAAATATTCCACTTCTGTTTTCTAATCCAATGAAATGTGTTACTGCAATTATGGCATCTATAACATAGCCTGTTAAGGAGTCAGTCGGACATAGTTCTCAAGGCAAGACCGGGCACAATGTGAGAGAACTAGCCAACCATCTGCCCCAAATTTTATAAAACATTTTACTCCTTTTTCTGAGGTCATATGTAAGTTTATATAAGGGTAATGCATCATTCAGTAGTTTCAACCATAAATGTTGAGTCAAGGAGTCCGATCCCTTCCACCTCAGCAGAATAGCCCTCCTCGCTTAAAAATAGAGTATACAAACAAATTTCTTGGCCAAGGCGGAGAGGGACAATTCTCCAAAAATGCTCAGCAAGCAATTCTTGGGGTTATTAATACTAGAAAGGCCCAGTGCCGAGGATGTGAAGGAGCCTATAGTCTAGATGTGCAGCACCTGAAACTACGGATACTGGAAGCCTGTGCTAGCATTTCTCCTGCGGTGTTGCTATCAGTGTGTGAAGAGTGGGATCCGAAGGTCATAGGCATCAAAGTCCACGACGTGTAGATCTGATATCCGAGGAAGTGTAGGAGCCGTGACCCGGAAAGATCATAATTATTGGGGTTCTTAACGAACGACTCGTAAAAACCTCTTAACAGGGAGAGGCGGAACCGGTTCTTTAAACAAACATATGAGATAAAAATTCGCTCCTCCCGATAAGACGACTCCACCTTCCCTAGCCTGAGGAACTGAGTTGTAAATACCAACTTTGATGACTTACTACGTAATGGGAATATATTTGAATGTATACTGGAGTCTTTTTCCTCATTTTAC
>BLSH010460396.1:135481-163086 GCA_018402905.1 Glandirana rugosa | reverse complement strand
TTTTAATCTTTATTTAATACATTTCAGTGGTATACGGAATTACGCTATGGAGTTTTTCCTTGTTCTTGTTCCAACTAAAACTATCTGCGAGTGACATCACTTGTCCGTTGAAGAGGCATAAGAACCCTCCAAGGGAACTCCAGGGCTACTACAAACCGAGAAGGGATCCATCCGTATCCACACCATAAAGAACCACCACATCTCTGCTTCCATACCACCAACCTCTGGTAAGCATACCCACATACAGTGGGGATTGTCACATTTTTGAGCACTCACTCAAGCACTTTGCACTTTGACCTTTCTCCATCTCTCCTGGACCGTCCGGATTGTCATCTACTTTGCTGGTACTTTACCAGCTTCTGGTAAGTACAATCACCCACCAGTGTGGATTGTCACCATATCAAGCACCTAACTGCCAAGGCACCTGTCACTTTAAGTAAGGTTCAGTCTAGGACAACGCACCGTATCACTTTGTATAATCCTCTACATCCGCTATGGAGATCCTCCACACCTGCATATGAACTTTAAAAGGACTTTTATTGTATTGTTACTAAAACTATGCACATGATATTGGTCTACTATCCACCCCCCAGTACTTCCAAATCCTAAGTATCAAATCTATATATGGTCTCACCCTAAGTGAGTATATTTTCTATACAGCGCTGCACTTTCTGTTCCCCACTTCACCTCCAACTTTGTTTGCTGTCGTGCCAGCTGCTCCTATACACAACCAGGTAGCGCAGTATTCATTTAACCCATGTATTATGTGTGCACTGTATACTTTGCATAAGCTCAGATTTCAGATTTTTTAGCCATGTCCAATATATATATATATATATATATATATATATATATATATATATATATATATATATATTATACTGTATATAGCCAATAGCTCCTGCTGCTGTGAGACCAGGGAGTGAAGAGAGAAGACCTGTGGCCGGTCACAGTGCTGATCACTGGCAGGACTCCGGTGTTAGAAGTGGGGGGATGGGCAGAGCAGTTAGTGGGTGATTTTTTTATCTTAATGCAGGGAGTGCTAGTAAAAAAAAAAACTCTTAGACTTTAGAGCAGGGATATGCAATTAGCAGACCTCCAGATGTTGCAGAACTACAAATCCCATGAGGCATAGCAGGACTCTGACAGCCACAAGCATGACACCCAGAGGCAGAGCTTGATGGGACTTGTAGTTTTGCAACAGCTGGAGGTCCGCTAATTGCTTATCCCTGCTTTAGAGCCACTTTAAATATTATCTGATGTAGTCACATAAATAAAACAAATCCCACTAATGATTTTTCTGGAAAAAACACCTAAAATTATCAATGTAATACAGCATGGTGATTAATCATATTTATTATTTACCTCAGACTCTTGATGTGGTGTAGAGCTGGTATAAGTTTCTTCACTCCTTCATCCTGAATGTTACATGAATTTAGATTTACATATTGTGTCTCTTTGAGGGATCGAAAGATAAAACACAGCACAGAGCAGTCCAGGGGGCTGAGGGGGTCATTAGATAAATCAACTTCATTTGACCCAAAACATTGAGACACCAGAGCCTTATTCCTGCTCTCATGGAGGTAGTAGAATATATTAAGAAGCTCTCTGTTGACTGTTTGGGATTTGTCAGGTATTTTTTCTGCAAATTTCTTCTGGATCCAGTCAATCACATGTCTGGCAGCCTGAGAAGACAATTCTCCCACATGAGACTTTAACATGGATCTAGTAGAAGAGTCTGAGAGACCGCAGAGGAAGCGGAGGAATATTTCAGCACGGCCATCGTTGGAAGATTCGGCCTCATCAAGTGTTTCCTGTAATCTGTCAGGATCATAGGCAATAAAATGGACAAAAGCAGCAAAAAACTCCTGAAGAGTGAGATGTAAGAAGGTGAAATCCACATCGGGAGGCTGACCAGATTCCATCATGAAACAAGAAAAGAGATGTTTTTCATTTTTCACATTGAATGACTCCAGATGACGCTCATCAAATACAATCATGTGACTCATGACTCCATGTTCTGCCATCCACCCCATAGATGTCAGCAGTTTCCAGTCAGTGTGACCGCCATCTTTATTCTGGCAGTGATTGGCCAGAATGTTGGACACAAAAGTCACAAAGAGTTGTGTCACAGTTTTGGGTAATGATGTCATCAGCTGATCAGTGATTGGTTGGGCTTTGAAGCACATTGATAACACTGTACAGATGATCCAGCAGTATGATGGGAGATAACAGAAAGTGTACAGCGTGTTATTCTCCTGCACATAATGAAAAGCCTTCTCTGACAATTCCTCATTTCCAAAGAAACTATGAAAGAAGGTCTTTCTGTCTTCATGGAGAAATCCCATGATCTCAGCTATTCTCTGGAACACACCGGTATCAACTGATGCCAGTCTGGTTGGACGGCTGGTTATCAGTACAGAGCAACCCTTAAGAAGACTCTGCCTCACCAAACTGACCACAATCTCACCCGATATTGTCCTGTTAGCAAAGAGTCTACTTGATCTGAAATCCATTTGGTGAATACTTTCATCTAAGCCATCAAATATAAAGAGAAGTCTCTCTGGGTGTTGTAAAATATTTACAATCTGACTCTTCAGATATGGATATTGATGAAGAATCATCTCCTCTAAGCTGACCTTTTCCATTCTATTAAGGTCCCGGAATCTGAGGAAGAAGACAAAGGCAAATCTCTGGTAGTGTTTTCCAGTCGCCCAGTCATAGACAAACTTCTGCATCATTGTGGTCTTCCCTATTCCTGGCACTCCGCTCACCATTACTGCATGTGGGACGCATTGTGACTGCTGGTTCCAGCGGAAGAGCTTGTTGGGGGAAATGTGTTCCAGTCCAGTCTTGGTTTCCTTCAAGAACTTCTCATGTTTTACCCCGGTCTGTATTAGCTCATTGTGCGGATGTTGCCTGAACTGATCAGTGGAAACTACAATAAGTTTCACATAGCGCTCATTAATGAGGAATGTTTGTGGTTCCAGAGTAGATCCTGGGGGTCTATGCTCCACTAGAGTCTCTGTCTTCTCCATCAGGTGATGTTTGTGCTTTTCCTGAATATCTGGGGATATAATGAGAATATTATATGGCTGAGGTTAGACAGAAATTGACACTGCTACATTTAGTCTAAGAAAAATTGTAACTTCTTATGTTCTGAGAATGTTAAAGGGAAGATCAGATGTATAAACAAACTGATTGTAGTTAATTTTGATTGCAAGCATTTACAGTATATAGATCAACAATATTTTACCAACAGCACTTTACATAATACAGTTTTGCTCATAAGTTTACATACCCTGGCATAATTTATGATTTCTTGGCCATTTTTCAGGGAATATGAATGAGAACACAAAACCATTTATTTCACTCATGGTTAGTCTTTGGCTGAAACCATGTATTATCAATCAACTGTATTTACTTTTTTTAAATCATAATGACAACAGAAACTACCCAAATGACCCCGATCAAAAGTTTACATACCCTGATGATTTTGGCCTGATAACATGCACATAAGTTGACACAAAGGGGTTTGAATGGCTAGTAAAGGTAACCAGCCTCACATATGATCTGTTTGCTTGTAATTAGCGTATGTAAACTTATGAGCACAACTGTATTCATTCCCTGCCCTCGATGAGCTTAGAGTCTAAGACCCCTTTCTCACATGCATGCATACTGTACACATATGTAGCAAATAGACCTCCCAGTAATGATAATACTAGGCTCAGCTCTAATGATTTGTAGCAATGATGGAGAACCTTTTTGAGGCCGAGTGCCCAAATTGCAACACAAAGCCAACTTATTTATTTCAAAGTGCCAACAATGCAGATAAACTTGAATACTGATGTTTTAGTTTAGAAAAAAAAACAACTCATACAGTTGTCTGAACTAATTAACCTATTTTGTATTAAAAGAAAAACACAATGGGGGCGTGGCCTGGTTCCATTCCAAGATTGACGCGTAATCTCGGAGCTCTCGTCCACGAGGTCCTGCAGAATTAGCTTTTAAGCCTTTTCCACAAGCCCACCGTATGCCTGTCATGAAGAGAACCTCCTGGAGCATGTCGACACCAAGATCCCGCTCCCCGCGGGAACAAAACACAGCTAAGCCTCCACATTCCTGAAATATACAGGACCAGGCCCAGAGAAGCTGTGCTTGCGTCGCAAGCCTCCTCATCACAGGCCTCCTCCTCTGCACGCAAGTCCGGCTCTCCTAGCAGAGAGCGCGCCAGAAGCCGGTGTCTGCATATGTCGGATGCACAATCATCTCCAGCGCCCAGCCTTGAGAATCTCCGCACTGTGGCTGCGGACATAAAGCACACCTTGTCAGCGGCCATCTTGGATATGAGATCGGACATACAGGCCATTGCACTGCGGGTGGAGGAAGTCAAAGCCACACAGGCCCGCCATGACACCTTACTTTGCCATGTACAGCAGCTCACAGAATCACACGCCATACAGCTGAGGGAGATTAACCGCCACATGGAAGACCTTGATAACCGAGGGAGACGCCACAACCATTGCGGAGAAGGATCTGGGAGTTTTGGTAGATCATAAGTTTAATAATGGCATGTAATCCCAAGCTGCCGTTTCCAAAGCAAGCAAAATCCTTTCTTGCATTAAGAGAGGTATGGACTCCAGAGATAGAGACATCATTTTGCCCCCCTGTACAAATCATTAGTAAGACCTCATCTGGAATATGCAGTTCAGTTTTGGGCACCAGTTCTCAAAAAGGATATCGGGGAACTGGAGAAAGTGCAGAGAAGGGCAACCAAACTAATAAGAGGCATGGAGGAGCTCAGCTATGAGGAAAGATTAGAGGAACTGAATGAATTCCCTCTTGAGAAGAGGAGATTAAGGGGGGATATGATCAACATATACAAATACATAAGTAGTCCATATAGTGAACTTGGTGTGGAGTTATTTACTTTAAGGTCATCCCAAAGGACAAGGGGGCGCTCTTTACGTCTAGAGGAAAAAAGATTTCATCTCCAAATACGGAATGGTTTCTTCACAGTTAGAGCTGTGAAAATGTGGAATAGACTTCCCCCAGAGGTAGTTTTGGCCAGCACGGTAGATTTTTTTAAAAAAAGGCCTGGATTCTTTCCTTAATGTAAATAATATTACTGGGTACTAACATTTTTTAGGTAAGTTGATCCAGGGTGAATCCGATTGCCTCTCGGGGGATCAGGAAGGAATTTTTTCCCCTGCTATAGCAAAATGGATCATGCTTTGCTGGGGGTTTTTTTTGCCTTCCTCTGGATCAACTGTGGGTGAAGGATTGTATGGTTATATATAATTTTAATACTTTTTTTGGTTGAACTAGATGGACTTGTGTCTTTTTTCAACCGGACTAACTATGTAACTATGTACTGTAACGCTCCTTGAACGGCCCCCCTGGTACCCCGATTATATATGAATGTATTCACCATGCGCTAAGACCGAGAGGGAAAGACTCAGACCACCCAGAGATGCAATCTGTTGCCTTACTGACTTCCCACTCAAGGAGGAAATCCTCCACAAAGCCAGAAGTTGCAATCACATCACACTTCAGGGCTCTGAAGTCAAAATTTATCAAGATTTCTCAAACATCACTCTACAACACAGGAGAGAACTAAGACCTCTACTTGATGCATTACGAGCTAGATCGATAATCTATTGCTTGAAATTCCCCTTCTGCAGCGACTCTCCAAGACCACACAGCGAACCTAAAAGTACTGGAAGACTTGGAACACTTCTGCAATACCCTGGGCCTTCCTCTGATAGATCTACCGGACTGGTACATCGACTTCCGTCTACCACCACTGAGAAATGCCATCTCCATGGAAGGCATTGACGACGTTGGCAATTTCAGCATCAGACGTCGCCGCACACACCATCATCCCCATCGAGAATATTAAGGGCACCAAGAAATGGCAGTCCCACTGCTTCTCCAGTACACCATAAAGCTTGCCACTCCTAGACAGGTGAGAGACCTCATCATGCTTTCTGATCCACTTGATGCCAGATGAAAACCTTTTCTACCACCTAACCCACTATAAGTTACCACAAGCAAAATATGCTGAACACTACTGCACACGAGATGCAGTGCCATTGAACACAATCTAGATAAAGTAGGTCAAGCCAACTCCGCTCTACTAAAATGCCTCCCCTGCCTGAAATATCCACAGCAACTTCTACACAAACTCTAACAAACAGAACTAATCCAACTTCGCTATGAAGACTCAACCTGGAAAACATCCTCACTGAATAAAGAAGTACCCTACCGATCATAACCCTCAAAGACACCCTATCATCAACAGCGCAGATCACCCCGAGATCAAGACTGCGCACTATATACACAGTACTAAACCACCCACAAAAATCCACTGGAGACTCATCATCATAAGTAAAGGAAAGGCACTAAAGACCTGGGATCCTTCACCATGTCTTAAGAAAACCCGAACAATGTACACTGATACTCCTCATGCTTACATCATCGGAATTAAAGCCTTGAACCTCACACCGCAAGCATCGACCAAGGCAACAGCCATGAAGACATCAGCATACTTCAGACTGCTGTTACATGGGACACATCAGACTCAGTGACTATTTCCTCCTCTTTTTTTTTTCTTTTCACTGATGGAAACAGGTAGCCCATAGGGCAAAAATCCTACATTTGATTATACATAACGCTTGTTTTTCCTCCCAACAGGATACCTATTTATCAAACCTAGGTCCCGCTCCATAGCACCTCTAAGCTTCCCCTCCTGCATCCCTCCCCATCCACTCATACACTACCCTCACCCTACCCCCCCCCCCTTCTATACCTGGACAAATTATTTAACTTTGCCCTCTCAATTCCCCCTATTGTGACATCTAACCACTCAATCCCCCAACAATTTTAAAGGTAAGTAACCCTCAACCAGATTCCAAGATGATCTAGCATTAAGACCTAGAACTAAAACGAGAATTAGAACTAGATAGAGATAGACAACACAAATACATTTAATGCATACTTTAAAATACTTCATTGTGTTCTTATTACTGTATCCATCACTGAAGTCCGAGGGCGACATACCCCGCACCACGTCATGCAGTACCTCATGGATTATAATCAATACCCTGCCACAGCATGACACGGGCACCCACCTAAACACTCTCTCCTTTAACAATGTCCACTTACCGCCTTCCTCTAAAACAAACACTAAAAGATAGCAGATATTGTTTATTACAATACACATAGATTTGTCCCCCTTGGACTTAGAATACTCCTGTTATTTTTGTTCTTCTGTTACTATTGTTATTGCTCTCATTCCAGTGTCATGTGGAACATACAGAAAGCAAGTTACTAACCTATGAGTTTAAAAATGTTTTAGGGACATGCCAAGTTCCTGGGGACCGCTATTAAGCTCCTCGAGACTTGGGATGCTATGTTATGTTAGGCCATGATATGAATCATATGATACAAGATCTGTTTTTGTTATGCTTTTTATAATGATAGAATTTAAACACTGCACTAGAGGCAGATACTTTGATTTACCCAAGTGGACCTAATGCTCCATACCCTGTAAGACCACTTTCTCCCCAAAACATGACCATAATTTGCCTGGGCACTATTGGATGAGACCGGGTGGGGCACATCTCTCTAGACCCTCCATCTCAGGCCTCCTTATAAATATCCCTCTGCTCAATTTACCTCTGACGGACACAAGATTATCTCCGCTTGTTGACTGACCCCTTTCACTCCCACACACAGTGGACTCTGGTAGACCCCACTGACTCTTTCTGGACCTCCCTCCTCTTGAAAGGTGGGTTTGCAGGCTCAAACTTACATCTGGTACCACCACTTCCTACCCCCACGATACTTTAACATCTAAACCACCCTCCACCCAACCTACCTCCGCCTCTTCCTTGGTCCCCACTTTTTTTTCCTCCCTCTCCTCTCTCTTTCCCTTTTCCGACCCTTTCACCTTTCCATCTTCTCTTCCTTCCCTCTCTCAAACCGATATACACAAATTCTGCCACTTCATACCCATCATGGACCGGCCTAGAACCCACACTAAATATCTCTCTCTTAAATTAGTGTCATTGAACACTAAAGGCCTGGATACTCCAGAAAAGGGATCCCAACTTCTGTCCAATATGCAAAGCATGAAAGCAGACATAGTCCTTTTGCAAGAGACGCATTTCCGCTCAAACTCTATTCCTAAATTAACAAACAATTTCTTTACTCAATGCTACCATGCTACTTTCCCACTCTCTAAATTTAAAGGAGTCTCAATCCTCATTTCCCACTCTCTAAATCTAATGGAGTCTCAATCCTCATTTCCATAAATACTCCCCTCCAAGTATCAGACACTCTAATAGACGATCAAGGCAGATATATCTTCCTCAAGGGCACATTCAAAGACAAACCAATTATGCTAGCGAATATATATAGTCCGGACTCATCTCAAGTTACATTTTTCCGCATTAGAACAAAACGCCTAACTGCCTTCCAAACAGGGGACTACGTCTTCTTATGACGAAACGTACGTCGGGAGGGCGCGCTGACATCACCGCTGATACCTCTAGCCCACAAGATGGGAATGCTGGCCGGCTTTTGCGAATTTTAACACTACTATTTTGTAAGTAGGATTTTATCTACATATTAAACTTGTTTGATAGTATTAAGCTATGCCAGCCACGGTGTAAGACATCTTGGCGCAGAGATCCTGAAGGGATTCATCACATATCCCTGGCTGGGGAAAAGCCACAAGCACCATTTATATATCAGTCTGGTATGCCTTCCATAATTTGATGGTGGATTGCACAGAATTCTCATACAGCACTCTGGGTGTTATTTTATCCACTACAAGATTCATATAATTTGATGGAGGACTGGTTCTATATTATTCTGGCTTTACAGATTGGGACTAGAGTTGAGCGAACCCGAACTGTAAAGTTTGGGTTCGTACCGGACTTTGGGGTGTCCGTGTCCCGAACCCGAACATTTTTGAAAAAGTCCGGGTTCGGGTATTTTTTCCAGCCTGTTGAATAGCTGCTAGGCAGCCGATGAACAAGCATTTCACTCGTTTGCCCTTAGAAGCCATCACAGCCATGCCTACTAATGGCAGGGCTGTGATTGGCCAGTGCATCATGTGACACCAGCCTCTATATAAGCTGGAGTCCCATAGCCTGCACTGCATGTCACATCATCTCATACTAGGGTAGATAGGGAGTGGATGCTGCCGCTGGTGTGAGGGACAAATTAGCGTTCTAAAATCATCTCATACTGGTATAGGGAGAGGTACCTGCTGCTGGTGTGAGGGATAGATTAGCTTTCTAAAATCATCTCATACTAGTGTAGGGAGAGGTTCCTACTGCTGGTGTGAGGGATAGATTAGCGTTCTAAAATCATCTCATACTGGTATAGGGAGAGGTTCCTGCTGCTGGTGTGAGGAATAGATTAGCGTTCTAAAATCATCTCATACTGGTATAGGGAAAGGTTCCTGCTGCTGGTGTGAGGGATAGATTAGCGTTCTAAAATCATCTCATACTGGTGTATGGAGAGGTTCCTGCTGCTGGTGTGAGGGACAGATTAGCGTTCTAAAATCATCTCATACTGGTATAGGGAGAGGTTCCTGCTCCTGTTGTGAGGGACAGATTAGCGTTCTGTTTAGTTTAGCGCAGCATTTCAGCAACATGCTGGAACAGTATGTGTGCACACGCCTACACGTACTGACTGATGGGTCTGCCCCGTTCAACTTCTCGGTCTCCAAATTGGCCACATGGCCTGAGCTTGCCCTTTATGCCTTGGAGGTGATGGTCTGCCCTGCAGCCAGTGTATTGTCTGAACGTGTGTTTAGCACGGCAGGGGGCGTTATCCCAGACAAGTGCAGCCGCCTGTCCACAGCCAATGTGGACAAGCTAACGTTTATTAAAATGACCCGGCATGGATCCTACAAGACTTGTCTGTACCTTGTGCAGAATAGACATTTAGATCGGCCTCACACAGCCATTGGTATACTTTTTTTTTTTTAATATGACTTACACTGCATCGCCTTGAGATTAACCCTCTCATTTCATCCTAAAGTTGGTTACTTAGGGACTCATCCTATAGTTTGTATAGCGCAGCCCTCTGTTTATTTCTGGTTTTATTATACTTATTGTGTATATTGGCTGCTGCTTCGTATTGAGGACTTTAGCGTGGTATTCTTATCCTTTTTATTAACATCAGAAAGGCTGAACCCAGACTTCCCACGAGGAATGTCACTCAACTTTCTCACGGACCACTGGGTCCACGATCAAGTCCTGGCATATCATTTTTATCATTAAGTGAAATCTCAATCTGCCTCATGCCTCTCCCCTCAGATGGAGAGGCTGCCTATTCCCCCCTGGACATACCTACTACTCATGCATTATCTAAAAACACTCAACAAAAACTCACAATGTTCATGCCAACTAACCCCCTTTGAAATACTTTGTACCCAAACATCATGCCAGCGACACCTCATTTCCCTCACGCACTCTCTTCTCTTCACAAACATACACCCCAATGCAAACAAAGCCTGCAAAACTTGGGAAAAAGAGTCATCTCTTTCTCTTTCCATGGAAGACTGGGAACAAATATTCCTTAATATTCACAAAGGCTCAATAAATGTCTCAACTCAAGAGAATGGCTACAAAATACAGTCCAGATGGTACCACACCCTAGCTCTCCTGCATAAATTTAACACTGCAACACCAGACACATGCTGGAGATGCCACTAGTACACTTACCCACATATGGTGGTCCTGCCCCCTCATCCAAGAATACTGGAAAAAAATCCACCAAGTTACTTTCCAGATAACATCCTACGACGTAGACTATACCCCAGCTAAGTTCCTGCTGCATCATTCATCCCTATCACATAAAGCCTACAATAAGTCCCTAGCGATGCACTTAAAAGGAAATGGTCAGAGACTGCAAACATAGTGCAGGAAATGATCAGGGACTGCAGATATGCTTACAGGAGATGGTCAGAGACTGCAGATATGCTACAGGAGATGGTCAGAGAATGCAGATACAGTACGGGAGATGGTCAGAGAATGCAGACACAGTACAGGAGATGGTCAGAGACTGCAGACATAGTGCAGGCAATGGTCAGAGACTGCAGACATAGTGCAGGAAATGGTCAGAGACTGCAGACATAGTGCAGGAGATGGTCAGAGACTGCAGATTTAGTGCAGGAGATGGTCAGAGACTGCAGACATAGTGCAGGAGATGTCAGGGACTGCATACATAGTGCAATGAATTGTCAGAGACTGCAGATATGCTTACAGGAGATGGTCAGAGACTGCAGACACAGTACAGGAGAAGGTCAGAGACTGCAGACACAGTGCAGGAAATGGTCAGAGACCACAGATATGCTACAGGAGATGGTCAGAGACTGCAGATACAGTACGGGAGATGGTCAGAGAATGCAGACATAGTGCAGGAGATGGTCAGCAACTGCAGACATAGTGCAGGAAATGGTCAGAGACTGCAGATATGCTACAGGAGATGATCAGAGACAGCAGATATAGTATGGGAGATGGTCAGAGAATGCAGACACAGTACAGGAGATGGTCAGAGACTCCAGATATAGTACAGGAGATGGTCAGAGACTGCAGAAATAGTACAGGAGATTGTCAGAGACTGCATATATAGTGCAGGAGATGGTCAGAGACTGCAGACATAGTGCAGGAGATGGTCAGAGACTGCAGACATAGTGCAGGAAATGGTCAGAGACTGCAGACATAGAGCAGGAAATGGTTAGAGACTGCAGACATAGTGCTGGAAATGGTCAGAGACTGTAGACATAGTGCCGGAAATAGTCAGAGACTGCAGAAATAGTGCAGGAAATGGTCATAGACTGCAGAAATAGTACAGGAGATGCTCAGAGAAGGCAGACATAACACAGGAGATGCTCAGAGACTGCAGATATGCTACAGGAGATGGTCAGAGAATGCAGATACAGTACGGGAGATGGTCAGAGAATGCAGACACAGTACAGGAGATGACCAGAGATTGCAAACATAGTACAGGAGATGGTCAGAGACTGCAGACATGGTACAGGAAATGGTCAGAGACTGCAGACATGGTACAGGAGATGGTCAGAGACTGCAGATATGATACAAGAGATGGTCAGAGACTGCAGACATGATAAAAGAGATGGTCAGAGATTGCAAACATGATACAGTTGATGGTCAGAGACTGAAGACACAGTACAGGAGATGCTCAGAGACTGCAGATATGCTTACAGGAGAAGGTCAGAGACTGCAGACACAGTACAGGAGATGGTCAGAGAATGGAGACACAGTACAGGAGATGGTTACAGACTGCAGACATAGTGCAGGAAATGGTAATAGACTGCAGACATAGTGCAGGAAATGGTCAGAGACTGCAGACATAGTGCTGGAGATGGTCAGAGACTGCAGACATAGTGCAGGAAATGGTCAAATACTGCAGACATAGTGTAGGAAATGGTCAGATACTGCAGACATAGTGCAGGAAATGGTAATAGACTGCAGACACAGAGCAGGAAATGGTCAGAGATTGCAGATATGCTACGGGAGATGGTCAGAGAATGCAGACACAGTACAGGAGATGGTCAGAGACTGCAGACACAGTACAGGAGATGGTCAGAGACTGCAGGCATAGTGCAGGTGATGGTCAGAGACTGCAGACATAGTGCAGGAAAAGCAAGCAATTACACGGCAGCAGAGGGATGTTCCACGCTGCTAGGATAGTAATGACATGTAATGAAGGAATAGGAGTATCTATTGTTCAAGATTAGAGTTCATCGAACCTCTGGAAGTTCGGGTTCTGCTGGTTCGGCCGAACTTCGGGACAAAGTCCAGGTTCGGGTCCGGACAGGACCCGAACTTTGACCGGGAACCCAGAACCCCATTGAAATCAATGGGGACCCGAACTTTTAGGCACAAAAATGGCTGTAACAAAGTCCTGGAAAGTCCTAGAGGTCTGCAAAAGGGAGGAAAATAGGGGTAAGGGTCGGACAAGTGCCCTACAAAGAAATAGGGATAGGGAAATAACTTGAAATAATTAAAAAAAAAAACATAAAAAAATCAAAAATGGAGGTGGATGTGGACCATCTTCAAACTGTGTGAGAAAAGTATAAATTAGCGGGAGAAGCCATAGCAGTGTTCTAAAATCATCTTCAAACTGTGTGTGAAAAGTATAAATTAGCCGGGAGAAGCCATATCACTGTTCTACGGTCATCTTCAAACTGTGTGTGAAAACTATAAATTAGTTCTAAGAACAGTGATATGGCTTCTCCCAGCTAATTTATACTTTTCACACACAGTTTGAAGATGATTGTGGATTCTACAATCATCTTTAAACTGTGTGTGAAAAGTATAAATTAGCCGGGAGAAGCCATATCACTGTTCTACAATCATCTTCAAACTGTGTGTGAAAAGTATAAATTAGCCGGGAGAAGCCATATCACTGTTCTGCAACAGTTCGGGTTCACTCAACTCTATTCAAGATGATTAAAGCATATTTTGCAAACATATAACTATAAGCAACAAATAAATGTAACACATCCGTATCCTGAGAACAGTTGGATTCCCAAAGAGAACACCTCGGGGTAAATGGGGTAAGAGAATCCATATAGATAGATAGTACCCGCTAACGAGGGATTTAGTGTCATGGAATATGTGTCTATATTAGGCATGAGAGAGGGCAAAAGTCCATCTGTATACATAGCACTAGAGGGGGTATACTGGTATTCATCCCCCGGTGGGGTTCCGGGAACCCGTACGCACAAAGACATTACTCATCTGCCATAAATTATATAGAATCAAGTTTTGCAACTTGCAATTGGGAGGTAATGAGTTATTAGACTATGGAATACAAAAACTCACAGGAAAGCCCCGATAAGACTATATGCACACCCATCAAGGTCTACTCAATGTATATTAACATAACACAGTTCTAAGAGCTCTGACGTTTGCATAATTGCTTCTGAGATTTGTATTAATGGGGAATCTGCAGGGCTAGGAGAGGGAGAGCAGTGGGGAAACATTCCCGAAAGTAATATTCACCAACCCTCATTGTATATGTAGTGCAGAGGGGGGGTGCAGGTGAGCCTGTTAAGTGGAGGCAGGGAGAGTCCATTGAGTCTTCATAGCTTGTCCTACTAGCAGCTGCTCAGTGGTTATGGGGATATAGCACTTGAGCCAGCAACCACTAAGTCCAAAGATAAGGGCATTAAGTGGAATATGTGCCTGGATTCAAAGATTACTAGTCCGTCCGGACACTTGTTTACAGGTTGATGTGATCAATAGTCTCAGTGAGGTTGTAGAAATCTGAAAACTTCTGTTAATTGCCCAGGGTCATTCAAAAAGATACTGTCATTGTGTAGCCGAATAGTGAGGCCAAAAGGGTAACTCCAACCATATGTGCCCCCACAGTCCCTAATTTTATCCAGCAGAGGTTTGATTTGGCATCTCATGAAGGAGGTGGATGGTGGCCCCGTCAAACTGAATCGGGCCTCTATTCCAAGCGCGTCGCATGATCTCCTCTTTCATAAGGAAAAAATGCACCCTGCATAAGACATCTCTTGGTTGGGTGCGCTCACTACTGCCAGGGACGTTGACTCTGTGCACCCTATCTAATTCGATAGGCGATGGTCCAGGCCTGTCCAGTATATTATTGAAGATAGCTATAACAGTGTCCCTCAGGTCTGCTGGTCTAGTGGCTTCTGGTATGCCGTGTAGTTTAATGTTGTTGCGTTTGTGTCGATTTTCCAAATCATCATCTTGTAATCGGACATGATTTAAAGCAGCTTGATGTTGTTTATGCAAGATCTCTAAGGTCTGTATTTTTTGCATTATTATATCCCTGTCAGCGGAAAGAGCACCCACTGTACCTTCAAGAGCTTGCACATTCTGGGTCACTGTGGTTATATCCTTGCGGATAGGATGATACCAGTCTGGTGGCAATAGCTTCCATGTCCTGTCTAGTGGGGAGGGATAGCAGGATAGCTGACATTTCAGCAGGAGAGGCAGGGGCCTTTATAGCACCATTCTCTGCATTGTTGTTCATGAGGCTGGACACCATAGGGCTGGCAGGCAAGTCCTCTTTGAGCAGGGCAGAAACACCGGATAGAATAGAGTTTGTGGGGGGAAGGTCCCCATCCACAGTGGAGGACATTGAGGGAGAACTGCCTACCTGTTGTGCGGCCACCACAGGAGCTGCACTGTCCCACGTGGCAGCACTCAGCGCCATTCTGTCACCGGAGGCCGATCTGGTGCGGGGTGTTCCCGGTGTGAAATATTGCTGCAGGGTGGTGGATTGAGCTCCGCAGAGTTCCTTCTGTTTAGGGCCCTTTTTAGACATGGAATGTGCGGGCAGGAATGGGTATAATCCTCTTCTTTCAAAGCAGCGCATGTTGCCATAGTTCAGTCCCGCTCCCCAGGGTCTTTTTTGTCAAATATATCCTAGCTATGTACACTCCATAGGGAAGGGAGTATGCAGGGTAGCAGCCTATGGCTAATGGCAACACAGAGGATAGAGTTGGGGGCACCAATATGGCCGCCAACCCCTGGCCTCAGTGGGTCCCTGATATCATAGACCAGCTGCAGTATGTCCAAGACCCCTTATACAGCATCCGGGGGTGGGCAGGCCGTTCAGAATACAGTTTTTTGTGAGCCCAGGCTCCGTGTGGTAGTAGCTGGGGGTAGCAAGATGGCCGCTGACACTAGGCTTCAATAGGCCGCGGGCGGTTCCAGCAGGCAATGGCAGCTCAGTGGCCATTATGGCCATTTTAGGAGAATGAGGACAGGAGAGGGAGAAGGGTGGCAGAGATTAGTGAGCCCACAGCACCGAATGGATGGACGGGGCTGAGCGCACGCTAGGGGTCTAGGCCGGAAAGATGGCGGCGGCCGCAGGAGGTGACGGCCACAGCGGGCCCAATATTTCCATAATCCGGCCAGGAGACCGCTTAATTCTCAGCCAGATGAAAGCAGGGGAGGTATAAGAGCTGATCTGCAGGTTGCAGTTTCTCACCAAGCTCGGATGAGAGAGGATGGCCCCGGATTATGATTGGAATTCCAGGAGCTCTCCAGTGAGAAGTCCACTGCGGCTGACATCTGGACACGCCCCCACACGCACCTGCTTTTTAGTTCAGGGTTGGGGCCACTTCTGGATTGCCTCCAGTTTGGTCTGCTGTCCCCGTCTAATAATGTGGCAAGGTATTTGGCCTTCCCAAGACCGATGGCACACTTTTTGAGGTTGGCTGTAAGCCTTGCTTTCCTGAGGGAATCCACAACCGCTTGCACTTGGGGCAAATGGGATTCCCAATCAGGACTGTGAATGACCACATCATCCAAGTAGGCAGCTGCATAGGGGCGATGTGGCCTCAACGTCTTGTCCATCATCCTCTGGAATGATGCAGGAGCCCCATGAAGATCAAACAGCATTTGTTTGTACTGGAAGGAGCCCTCAGGAGTAGAAAAAGCCGTTTTCTCCTTGGCTGACTCTGTCAGGGATATCTGCTAATAGCCCATAGTTAGCTCCAGGGTTGTTATGTACCGGGCCCCTACCAAACGATCCACAAGTTCCGCAACCCAAGGCATTGGGTACGCATCTAACTTGATCAAGCTATTCAGTCTTCTAAAGTCCTTACAGAACCGGGTAGTGCCATATGGCTTTGGGACTAGCACTATGGGACTCAACCAGTCACTGTGGGACTCCTCTATCACATCCAACTCTAACATGTTCTGTATCTCCTTTGCTACTTTCTCATGGCTAGCCTCAGGTATTCTATAAGGTTTCACATTTACGCGAACACCTGGCTCTGTGATTATGTCATGCTGAATCACTGTGGTCAGTCTGGGCAAAGGGGAGAAAAAGTCTCTATTTTTGTTCACTAACTTTTTAACGTCCTGTTGTTGGGCTACTGACAAGGATTCCGTCAGGGGGACGTCCGGCGTCATTGGTACCCTATCTTTTTGAGGAGGTGGTACGGCCAACAAAGCCTCTTTGTCCTTCCATGGTTTTATGAGGTTAACATGATAGATCTGTTCAGGTTTCCTTTTCCCCGGCTGGTTAACTTTGTAGTTTATTTCCCCTACTCTTTCCTTAATCTCAAAGGGACCCTGCCACTTTGCGAGGAAATGTACTTTCAACAGTGGGGACCAAAACCAGTACTCTATCCCCGGGGTTGAAAGTTTGAGTCTTAGCACCCCGATTATAAACCCTTCTCTGAGCCTCCTGGGCTCATTCCATATGCTCTCGTACCAGGGGCAGTACTGCTGCGATTCGATCCTGCATCAAGGAAATATGCTCGATGATGCTCCTATGAGGGTTGACCTCTCCTTCCCACGTTTCTTTGGCAAAATCTAACAATCCCCGGGGATGTCTACCATACAAGAGTTCAAATGGGGAGTACCTCGTAGACGTCTGTGGAACCTCTCATATGGCAAACATGAGATACAGCAGCAACATATCCCAATCTCTCCCACAAGTCCATCCGATTGGGGGTGGTAGACGGAGCAACGGAGATGAGAGATTTTATACAACTTGCACAATTCCTTGGTTACACGGGACATAAACAAGGTGCCCTGATCCATTAAGACTCCTTTAGGGATCCCCACCCGACTAAATACTTGGACCAACTTCTTGGCAATAGTCTTAGCGGAGGTGTTCCGCATGGATATGGCATCAGGATAGCGGGTCGCGTAATCTAGTATTAGGAGGATGTGATGGTGTTCCCGGGCAGACTTTACTATGGGTCCCACAAAATCCATGCCAATTCTTTCGAATGACACTTCAATTATGGGCAGTGGAACAAGTGGACTATAAAAATGGGGCGAGGGTGCAGAGAGTTGACACTCAGGATAGGATTCACAATACTTTCTGACATCTGTATGCAACCCGGGGCAGAAGAACCTCTGGGTTATTCTCTCCCTGGTCTTCTCTACACCCAGATGTCCCCCCATTACATGTCCATGGGCCAAGTCTAACACCATCCTGCGGTAGGGTTTGGGAACCACCTGCTGCTCCACCTCCTCCTCCCGGCATTTAACCACCTGATACAACTGGTCAGGGTCAAAGACATTTTATGGGTCATTAGCCAGCAGCTGGGAGCCATGCTTTTAGAGTCTCATAGTCCTGGGCCTTATCTGGTTCCAGATCAAAATAGGCTATTTGGGGTTCACCGGTCAAGAATGGTGCTAATAGTCCCACCCACTGTTATTTTGCCCATCCTTCGCGAAGAGCGACTCTTTCAAAAGTCGTGAGATACGCCTCCATGTCATCCGCAGGTGTCATCTTCTGCATGTGGTAAGAGGCGCGTACCAACTTTGGTTCCACTCTCACAGGAGGTGCGGGCCCCTTTTTAACTCCAGCAGGGCCTCCACAAACTGTCGGTTCATCTACTGTTGAACCACTTGTTGTGCTGCGATAGCCTGGTGACTTTCCCCTCGCTGAGCTGCAGCGGCCTGGTGACTCTCCTCTTGCTGAGCTGCAGCAGCCTCTGCGACCTGGTGGTTGGTTTCCCATTGAGCTGCAATGGGTGTGGTAGACCGGGGTACAGAGATGAGAGCATTTATACAACTTGCACAATTCCTTGGTTACACAGGACATAAACAGGGTGCCCCGATCTGTTAAGACTTATTTAGGGATCCCCACCTGACTAAATACCTGGACCAACTTCTTGGCGACAGTCTTAGCGGAGGTGTTCCGCAAGGGTATGGCTTCAGGATAGCGTGTCGAATAATCTAGTATTACGAGGATGTGATGGTGTTCCCGGGCAGACTCTACTACGGGTCCCACGATATCCATGCCAATTCTTTTAAACTGCACTTCAATTATGGGCAGAGGAACAAGTGGACTATGAAAATGGGGCAAGGGCACAGAGAGTTGACACTCAGGACAGAAGAACCTCTGGGTTATTCTCTCCCTGGTCTTCATTACACTCAAATGTCCCCCCATCACATGCCCATGGGCCAAGTCTAACACCATCCTGCGGAAGGGTTTGGGAACCACCAGCTGCTCCACCTCCTCCTCCCGGTGTTTGTCCACCTGATACAACAACTGGTTCTTCAGAGCCATATAGGGGAAAGACGCTGCCCAATTAGGTTCCATGGGTTCCCCATCTACCACCTTAACATTTTCTCTGGCTCTAATGAGGGTGACATTGCGTAGTTGTTCTGTACAGAAGTCCTCTCTCCGGACCTCTAAGTCAGGTACTACATTATGTTCACTCTCACAGTCAGGGTCAATGACATTTTTTGGGTCATTAGCCACCAGCTGGGAGCCATCGTCTGGCTCCTCTGGCTCCCCAGCCATTACAGAAAAAGGAAGAAGGTCTCCTTCTTCCTCAGTCCTGTCCCAAGTCTCACCTTCCATTTGGCAAAAAGGGTCTGGTGAGAGTTCGGTGCTTCCTCAGCAGGGGAAGCTCCCTCCTCCAGACTATCGCTGCCTTCCCATAACCTACAAAAATAGGGAAAATCCCTCCCCACTAGGGCTTCATGAAGCAGTGAAGGTACCACCCCCACTCAATGCGTCACACTGCCCCAAGGGGTGTCAATCTCAACCACCGCCATCTGGTAGTCCTGAGTGTCCCCATGGATGCATATTACCCTAATAGTGCTAGGATGTAACCTTGCATGATTTATACAATTGCTGTTGACCAACATTACCACACTACCCAAGTCAAGCAGTGCAGTGACTGGTTTCCCATTAATAGAAATCACACACATCTGCTTCTCCATGCGATCTGAACATGATGCGATATATGCGACCTGTGTAAAAAGAGAAAGGCTTCTATTCACATAATTACAATTGCATTGCATAGGTTCATCATTCAGGGGACAATTGGTAGCAATATGGCCCAATGCATGGCAATGGTAGCACTGTATGTGCTATATACCCAGTCCTCTCAAGGGCCCCCAACACCTTCCTGGCTTCTTTGGCCAGTTTTCAGGTCTAGAGCCCATAATCTCGTTAGTCACTACAGCAGTTTTATTACTCTTCTTGCCCTTGAGTCTTACCAGATCCGCTGGGGGCTCTCTCACCCCTAGGTACAATGAATTGGGGCATAGATGGGTTCAAAAAGTCCTCAGCCGCGGTGTATCTCTCCACGAGGTCCACGAGTTGGTTGGCAGCTTTGGGGTCCCCATGACTGACCCATTTCCTCAAAGCAGTAGGGAGCACCGGTAAATAGCGGTCCATGACCACACACTCCATAATCTGAGGACCTGACAAAGTCTCCGGCTGTAACCACTTCTTGGTGAGGTGGACCAGGTGGAACATGTTCGAGCAGGGGGGCTTGTCAGTGCAGTAGGTCCACTGATGCACCGTTGGGCCCGGACTGCCATGGTGACCCCTAGACGTGCGAGTATCTCTGCTTTTAGAGTCTCATAGTCCTGGGCCTTATCTGGTTCCAGATCAAAATAGGCTTTTTTGGGTTCACCAGTCAAGAGTGGTGCTAACAGTCCCACCCACTGTTTTTTGGCCAACCTTCGCAAAGAGCGTCTCTTTCAAAAGTCGTGAGATACGCCTCCACGTCATCCGCAGGTGTCATCTCCTCCATGTGGTAAGAGGCACGTACCAACTTTGGTTTCACTGTTACGGGAGGTGCGGGCCCCTTTTTAACTCCAGCAGGCCCTCCGCAAACTGTCAGTTCATCTCCTGTTGACCCGCTTGTTGTGCTACGATAGCCTGGTGACTCTCCTCTTGCTGAGCTGCAGCGGCCTGGCGACTCTCCTCTCGCTGAGCTGCAGCGGCCTCTGCGACCTGGCGGTTGGTTTCACACTGCGCTGCAATGGCCTGCCGAGTTGCCTCCTCCTGAGCCGCCTGTTGTGCTGCAGCAGCCTCTGCGACCTGGCGGTTGGTTTCCCGCCGGCCTGCATTGGCTTGCGGCAGGGCCTTCAACACTTCCTCCATCTTGGAAAGTTGCCCGCATCCTCCACCACGTGTGGGCAATTAGCTTGTGTGGATCACCTTTCCTGGGAAGAAGGCAGCTTGTAGGCAAACTTTTTTAAAACCTGGCGGGTTGCCAGTTTAATTTGGTAAAGGTTGCAGGTCATAAAACAAACAAAAATAGGCAAAACAAAACCTTGCCGTCTGGTGCTAAACGAATACAGACAGGATACCTCTCTATACGGTGTCGGGCTTGTCCCTGACACTTTCAAACAAATGCAAACCTTTTCCTTTTGCAGTCCTTAGAGCAACCAACACGCTAGGTCTTGGCTCTCTCAGTCTAAGCATACTGAGTCCCAGGGTGAGCTCTTCTGAGATCTCTTCCTGGTCGTTATATGCAGCCGGAGAGAGATTTGGGTGGACCAGAAACTCCGGGCCGGAACCATCTCTGCCACGGTGGCTGGCAAAACCTAGGTCAGGCTCTCATCAGTCCACTCCAAGTGAGGTGATAAATATCGCCCGTCCACCATCGCACCTCGCATAACATCACAATACCCACAGAGAGGGATTTGCATGCAAGCTGTGGCACACGTGCCGTTGGTTCGCCATCATTGATTTGTAGTGTGACTTCGGGAGACTGAAATCAACAAGTTCACAATAATCGGGGGTTTGCATACTATTGTTGCTGATGACCCCGGTTCCCTGCGCTTCTTGTTTTTCAGAATATGGAGAAACTTATGGTAAGGGAGGTCAAGGCATTTTGGGGCAAGAACACTCTGAGTATCTTTTTTTGGAGAGGATACCGAGGAGATTCAGAATTAAAAAATTCCCCAACTATGAGCTGGTGGATGCAAATCTAAAAAAACAGTGGACAGAAGCATTGTGGTCTTGTTCATTTGAACTGATGAAAATCATTATTGAATCAAATACAGATGAAATGGATAAAGTACAAGAAGAAATTGCGGACGTTAAATAGGAGATCATACCTTTTAAAGAAACAGCTTTGTTTAAAGAGTTGGACCTCAAGCTGAGTGATAAAAATGGATCGATTGGAAAGAGGCATAATTGAGACAAAGAAAGCCAAATTACTACGTGGCCGATTTAAATATGAATCGAATCTAATATGGTGTACATCCAGTACAACATAGATCCAGGAAGCCATTGGGGGTTAACAGCAAGAACGAGCATGTCAGTTTTTCTGACACAGAAACAGAAGTCCTGGATTACACATTGGGGGACACAGGCTCAGAATGCTCATCTGAAAGGAATAACCAATCAAATCTGGTGATCTCCACTCATGGGCGTCCGCAGGTAGGGGCAAGGGGGGGCAATTACCCCCCCCCCTGGAATCAGGGATCAGATCAGGGGTTCCCCACTAGGTCCTTATCCTCTTGAGCCATGTATGCAGTTTCTGACAGTCTCTTGGGCCATGTATGCAGTCTTTGACCGTTTCCTGTACCATGTCTGCAGTCTCTGACTGTCTCCTGTGCTATGTATGCAGTCTCTCACTGTCTCCTGTGCAATATATGCAGTCTCTGACCATCTCCTGTAGTATGTCCGCAGTCTCAGACCATCTCCTGTACCATGTCTGCAGTCTCTGACTGTCTCCTGTACCATGTCTGCAGTCTCTGACCATCTCCTGGATCATGTCAGCAGTCTCTGACCATCTCCTGTATCACGTCTGCAGTCTCTGACCATCTCCTGGATCGTGTCTGCAGTCTCTGACCATCTCCTGTATCATGTCTGCAGTCTCTGACCATCTCCTGTACTACGTCTGCAGTCTCTAACCGTGATAATGTAATTTCTGCGGACGTCCATGTCTCCACTCCAGCAGGTTTAAACACACAGTGGAACTTTTCCACCAAAAAGAAGAAGAAAGGGAAAGAAAAGACAAATTCCATAAGAAAACCCGGAGAGGGGGAAGGAGGAAGCGGAGGCTCCTACAATCTGAGAGCCAAACGATTGGGGACCTCGCAAACATCTTGAATCTGTCCAGTCAGGTCCTGACAATATCAGAGAGGACTCTTGAGTAAGGGCTTGAATTTTCTCCCATCAGACACTTTAACTTAGTTGGGACTGTTTGAATGTCAATAAGTTTGCCCAGAAATTAACGCATTGCGGGCCTTATTATCAGGAAGATGATGGTGGTAATGAGGAGTTAAAAAAATAGTTTAGAGGATTCTGAGCAGGCAGTTAACTAAAGCCTCGTTCACACGGGACAACGATTGTACGTACGATCGTCTCAAATCGTATGTTGGATAATGTAACTTGCATACTGACTGCACTACACGATCGTACGACCGCAGAAAGAACGTTCAGGTGCATGTAATTAGCATCCGGCCGTTCCTGACTTCTGAGCATGCGTGTTTTGCACAATACAACTGCTCTGCACACACGATACAATGGTCGTGTGAGAGCTTGTTGGTATGACCAAGTCTTCTAGTCTGCTCATACAACTCCCCTTGTATGACCATCGTATGTTCGGCTGTTCAAATCGCGCATATGAACGATCGATTTCGCATACAACAGTCGTTCATACGACCTGTTGTATACGATCGTCATCCCGTGTGTACGAGGCTTTAGAATTCCAGGATGTCTGTATGATTAATGATCTTGAGGAGCTGCGGGATGGGTCTACTGCGAGCCAAATTACAGAGAGCACCCCTTCAGTGGTTGCTCCGTTTCGGCTCAAATCTGACTTTTATCCCATTAGCTCTAGAGGAAAAGCATTAGACACATTTCAGAAAAATATAGAGAAAGATCTAACCAGGTTGGCATCTCGTGCAGGGGAGGGCTGGGCCAGGGGGCAGGGTGGCAATTGCCCCCCAGGCCACTCTAACTTACATTCAAAATGGCCAATGGCCCCTGCCCGCTCACACTTTTTTCTTCTTGTGGAGGAAGGAAGTAGGGGCCAGGGGTGAGCCATCAACTAACTGCAGGCAAGGGGGAGGGCCCCAGGGCCGGCTGTGCTGATGGGCACTGGTGCGGCTGCATTGATGGGCACTGGTGCGGCTGCATTGATGGGCACTGATGAGATGCATTGATGCATTATTTTTGTTAAACCTCCTTTGTTGCTATTAACATTAAATTATGTTACCACATTGTATCATATTTGTCTTGCTTCCTAACATCAATATCTGTTCTAAAACCAGGTGGGCATGGATGGTGAGCTGATTCGGTGGTTTAATGGGTCACTTGACTGGACTTGCCCCCCAGGCCTAAGGTTGCCAGCCCTCCCCTGATCTTGTGTATATCACCAGGGACGTATATACAAGGACAATCTCACTAAGGAGGTGCAGGAGTCCCTTTCTGAGGCCAGGACTTCTCCCTTGTGATCAAAAGTTCAGATAAGGATGGTCTGATAATTGTCCAGGGTGCCGCATGCCAAGCAAAGGCAATTAGACAGCTGTCAGATGACAGGACTTGCACTCAGCTAAAGGGGAACCCCACAGCACAATTTAAATGCCTTTTGGAAAAATTGATATCTAAGGGGGTCCGCCTCGGGGTCCTCTCTACCAAGAAAAGTGAAGCAATGATACACGATTTTTTTTTGCATTGAAGTGTAAATATGAGATGTGAGGTCTTTTTGACCCCCGGATCTCATATTTAAGAGGACCTGTCATGCTTTTTTCTATTACAAGGAATGTTTACAATTCTTGTAATAGGAATAAAAGTGATCAATGTTTTTTTTTTTTTTTTTAAAGAAGAGTGTAAAAATAAAAATTAAAAAGTAAAATAAATAATTAAAAAAAAAAATGTAAAGCGCCCCGTCCCCGTGAGCTCACGCGCAGAAGCAAACGCATACGCAAGTCCCGCCCATATATGAAAACGGTGTTAAAACCACACATGTGAAATATCGCCGCGATCATTAGAGCGAGAGCAATAATTCTAGCAAAAGATATCTTCTCTAACTCAAAAATACTAACCTGTAGAATTTTTTAAATGTCGCCAATGGAGATTTTTATGTTGCAAAGTTTGTCGCCATTCCGCTAGCGGACGCAATTTTGAAGCGTGACACGTTGGGCATCATTTTACTCAGAGTAACATTATCTTTCACAATATGGAAAAAAAATTGGCCTAACTTTACTTTTTCCTTATTTTTTAACTCATAAAACTGTTTTTTTCTCCAAAAAGAACGCGATTGTAAGGCCGCTGCGCAAATACGGCAAATAAAGTTTTGCAAAGGCCGCCATTTTATTCTCTAGGGTGTTAGAAAAAAAAACTATATATAATGTTTGGGGGTTATAAGTAATTTTATAGCAAAAAAAAAACAGATTTTAACTTGTGAAAAGGCTCAGTCTTGAAGTGGTTAAGGTGGTAATTAACCACTTCCTTACTGGGCACTTAAACCCCCCTCCTGCCCAGACCAGTTTTCTGCTTTCAGCGCTGTCGCTCTTTGAATGACAATTGCGCGGTCGTGCGGCGTTGTACCCAAACAAAATTGCCGTCTTTTTTTCCCACAAACAGAGCTTTCTTTTGGTGGTATTTGATCACCCCTTCGGTTTTTATTTTTTCCGCTATAAACGAATAAAGATCGACGATTTTGAAAAAAGAACAATATTTTTTACTTTTTGCTATGATAAATGTCCAAAAATAAAAAATAAATAAACAAATTTATTCATCAGTTTTGGCCGATATATATTCTTCTACATATTTTTGGTAAAAAAAAAAAAAATCGCAATCGGCGTATATTGATTGGGTTGCGCAAAAGTTATAGCGACTACAAACTATGGACATTGGTTTATGGCATTTTTATTTATTTTTATTTTTTTTACAAGTAATGGCGGTGATCTGTGATTTTTAGCGGGACTGCGATATTGCGGCGGACATGTCGGACGTTTTTGACACATTTTTGGGACCAATGACATTTATACAGCGATCAGTTCTAAAAATAGACACTGATTACTGTATAAATGTCATTGGCAGGGAAGGGGTTAACACTAAGGGGGCAGTGAAGGGGTTAAACGTGTTCCCTGGGTGTGTTCTAACTGTGGGGGGGCGGGGTTGGCAGGGGCATGACAGATATAACTGATCTGGCATGCCCCCCCCCCTCACAGAACAGGGAACTGCCGTGTTTACAACGGCGGTTCCCCGTTCTGGCTCTCCGTGAGGAGATCTCCGGCGGCACCAGGGGGAGCGCGCCCAGCGCGAGCCGAAGGGGAGGATGTCTATTGACGGCCTCCCGGCATTTTAGAGCCGCGCTGTAGCCGTCATTTGGCTATGGCCCGGACAGGAAGAGGTTAAACTCACTTGGTGCCTCATCTGCAGTAAATCAGCCTCAGAACAACAACCTGTGTAATTCATATGTGTTCGGGTTTAAAGGGATGAGGTGGCAACTCTAGCCTGCGTGCTATAGCTGGGTGAAGGATTTTGGTATGTGAGAACCCCAGTAACCGGAGACAGGACGCCGGCAAGTCCTGTGTGTGAGCAGGGCCGGCTCTACCAGTAGGCGAAGTAGGCGGCCGCCTAGGGCGCACTGCCGCCTAGGGGCGTCTGGCCACTGTTGATCTGTCACTGGCTGCTCTGCATTGATTCATGTAAAAACTGACACTGTGTGACTGAGATAATGTATTATCACATGCCATTTGCAAATGTATATAGAAATAGGGACTGATCTGCCAAATACCCCCTCCGCCCCCACCCCCATGAGGCTGTATTTGATGGGCGCTGATCAGGCTGGGCAGGGCAGAAGGGGTGGAGTCAGGGGTGAAGTCAAGGGGGGGGGGGCGGCAAAATGAGGTTTCGCCTAGGGTGCCAAAAATCTTTGCACCAGCCCTGTGTGTGAGTCCGTGTAAGGGGAGAAGAGGAAACCAGCCTGGAACGCACCACAGCGTTTGTTGTGACGTCACCGGGGGCAAGGGGAACACAACGCGTTTCTGAGCATGCGCGCTCCCTTTCTCAAGTGTATGGGGAACATTGATTGGAAGCAACACATACAAGTGTGCATGCGAGAGACAGTTTGGCTAAAGGATGTATGTCTATCCTATGGTGTAAAATCGGAAAAACGGAAGGGGGAGGGGGAAGCGGGGAGATAGGAGAGTAGCAAGAGGGGAGGGATAAAAAACAAACAAATAATATTATAAGGCTATATCCGATATAAGACATTAGGTCAAAGGTTGGGGGTTAAAAATCAACCCCTAGCACTCAGGCTTTCACATTGGGGTGGATGGAGGGGGAATTTGAGGCGCTTTACAGGCGCTATTTTTAGCTAAATAGCGCCTCAGTGTGAAAGGGGCCTTAGAGCTCTCTTGGTTTTAGGTTTGCAGCAATAGGGTGTGGTTTCCTGAATAGAGTTGAACGAACCTCTGGAAGTTCGGGTTCTGCTGGTCCATCCGAACTTCGGGACAAAGTCCGGGTCTGGGTCCGGACGGAACCCGAACGATCGCACGGACAACGAACCCCATTGAAACCTGGGTCTGGGCCTGAAACAGGGCTTCAAGCCTACCTGGTCGTCTTGGGCTTGAAGGTCTCCAAGCAAGTTGAGATAAGTCCTTTGGTGTGGGATAACGACGTTTGGATTTTGGTTCTCTCGAGATTCCGGGGAAAGTGTGACTCCGCGATAAATCGATTTTTATCGCGGACATTTCGCGGAGTTTAAGGGGGAGGTAGGTGGGGTTACACTTTCGGACTCACGATCCCCAACTAAAAATTGGGGGTTGGAAACTGGATTACAGAATATAGCCTATATCGGAATATTATAATAAACAAACAAAAAATAGGGAGGG
>BLSH010460396.1:114785-135471 GCA_018402905.1 Glandirana rugosa | reverse complement strand
GCAAGTGGTGGTGCAATACAATCAATACAGTAAGAAAATATAACAAGTGCGAAAATATATATATCAGGTAAAAATTAATAAAATGTCCTTTTTCAAATCAAGTGGTTAAAGTGATAATTAGTGACTTGTGCTCCAAATGTTCATAAAACGATTCGTGCTCCAAACAGGTGTGGGAAGCCTCTTTGTGCAGGGGGGTAGTCAATTACCCCAAAAAGGATTCCTTTATTAAGGTGCTCCAACTGGGTAAGTGCTCACAGAACTCTCACCTTAGCGGGTTTGGACCTATGCGCATCAAGGTTTCTTTGCGGGTTCCGCTCTTCCAATTGGGGTACGTTTTTCTCTCCAATCACAATCCTTCCGTATGATCGAACAATACGACCTACCGGTCATTAGACTCCTTCCATACGACTCTTACTCCAAAAATCAAGCATGCGGGAAGAGACAAACGGATTCCATAGTGTAGTATATAAAAACTAGTTTATTTACCCAATAAAAACCGTTTTCTAAAAACAATGGTAAAATCTCTTTAAAATCACACATCGGCGTCAGAGCGCCTCTCACTGTGTATCCAGCACTCAGGTAACAGCCTACGTGTTGCGTCACATCACGTGACTTCCTCAGGGCATGATGTGACGCAACGCGTAGGCTGTTACCTGAGTGCAGGATACACAGTGAGAGGCGCTCTGACGCCGCGGTGTGATTTTAAAGAGATTTTACCATTGTTTTTGGAAAACGTTTTTTATTGGGTAAATAAACTAGTTTTTATATACTACACTATGGAATCCGTTTGTCTCTTCCCGCATGCTTGATTTTTGGAGTAAGAGTCGTATGGAAGGAGTCTAACGACCGGTAGGTCGTATTGTTCGATCATACGGAAGGATTGTGATTGGAGAGAAAAACGTACTCCAATTGGAAGAGCGGAACCCGCAAAGAAACCTTGATGCGCATAGGTCCAAACCCGCTAAGGTGAGAGTTCTGTGAGCACTTACCCAGTTGGAGCACCTTAATAAAGGAATCCTTTTTGGGGTAATTGACTACCCCCCTGCACAAAGAGGCTTCCCACACCTGTTTGGAGCACGAATCGTTTTATGAACATTTAGAGCACAAGTCACTAATTTATGACTTTAATCACTTTATTTGAAAAAGGACATTTTATTAATTTTTACCTGATATATATATTTTCACACTTGTTATATTTTCTTACTGTATTGATTGTATTGCACCACCACTTGCATTTTTTAATATATATTTTATCATCACGGCATTTTATATACTAGGTCTAAGTTTTACGGATACAAGTATTGATGTATATGTGTGTCTAATATTGCCAGATTAAGATAGGAAGGCTCATCTTGCACCTTATATTTATATCATCACAAACCCTATTATGATTGAAGTATGATATTGGCAACAGGAGGAATTGTGTGGTAATACGCCCCAGAACCACTAGGGGTACGGTTCACATATTAGCACACTGTAATACCATTTCACCCTTTGGATTATATCTCATGTAGTATGTCCGCAGTCTCTGACCGTCTCCTGTACCATGTCTGCAGTCTCTGACCATCTCCTGTATCACGTCTGCAGTCTCTGACCATCTCCTGGATCGTGTCTGCAGTCTCTGACCATCTCCTGTATCACGTCTGCAGTCTCTGACCATCTCCTGGATCATGTCTGCAGTCTCTGACCATCTCCTGCACTACGTCTGCAGTCTCTGACCGTGATAATGTAATTATGACATTGTCAAAAAGGGGCAGAGCATGGATGACCTTGAAATTATGCCCCCCCCTGGAAAAAGTTCTGCGGACGTCCATGTCTCCACTCCAGCAGGTTTAAACACACAGTGGAACTTTTCCGCCAAAAAGAAGAAGAAAGGGAAAGAAAAGACAAATTCCATAAGAAAACCCAGAGAGGGGGAAGGAGGAAGCGGAGGCTCCTACAATCTGAGAGCCAAACGATTGGGGACCTCGCAAACATCTTGAATCTGTCCAGTCAGGTCCTGACAATATCAGAGAGGACTCTTGAGTAAGGGCTTGAATTTTCACCCATCAGACACTTTAACTTAGTTGGGACTGTTTGAATGTCAATAAGTTTGCCCAGAAATTAACGCTTTGCAGGCATTATTATCAGGAAGATGATGGTGGTAATGAGGAGTTAAAAAAATAGTTTAGAGGATTCTGAGCAGGCAGTTAACTAAAGCCTCGTACACACGGGACAACGATCGTACGTACGATCGTCTCAAATCGTGTGTTGGATAATGTAACTTGCATACTGACTGCACTACACGATTGTACGACCACAGAAAGAACGTTCAGGTGCATGGAATTATCATCCGGCCGTTCCTGACTTCTGAGCATGCGTGTTTTGCACAATACAACTTCTCTGTACACACGATACAACGGTCGTATGAGCGCTTGTTGATACGACCAAGTTTTCTAGTCTGCTCATACAACTCCCTTGTACGACCGTCGTATGTTCGACTGTTCTAATTGTGCATACGAACGATCGATTTTGCATACGACCTGTTGTATACGATCGTCATCCCGTGTGTACAAGGCTTTAGAATTCCAGGATGTCTGTATGATTAACCCCTACAGATCCGCGCTATTGCTGAAGTACGGCTCCAGCGCGGATATGAAATGCCCGGACGACGTCCATGGACATCGTCCCCTGTGCACGCTCCTGGCGCGCCCCCTGTCCGCCTGAGACCCGCCAATCTCTTTTAGCAGCCTCAGAACGGGGAACCGCTGATGTAAACACGGCGGTTCTCTGTTCTGTGACAGGGGACATAGCAGATCTACTGATCTCTGTCACTGGGATCAGTTAGATCTGTTATGTCCCGGTCAGCCCCGCCCCCACAGTTAGAACACACCCAGGGAACACAGTTAACCCCTTCACTGCCCCCTGCAGGTTAACCCCTTCACTGCCAATGACATTTATACAGTAATCAGTGGACATTTAAATTTCTGATCGCTGTATAAATGTCATTGGTCCCAAAAATGTGTCAAAAATGTCCGTCATGTCCGCCTCAAAATCGCAGTCCCGATAAAAATCAAAGATCGCCGCCATTACTAGTAAAAAAAAAATAATAATAAAAACGGCATAAATCAATTCCCAGTTTGTAGACGCGATAACTTTTGCACAAACCAATCAATAAACGCCGATTGCGATTTTTTTTTTTTACCAAGCAAAAAGTAGAAAATATTGTTCTTTTTTGCAAAATTGTCGCTCATTTTTTGTTTATAGCGGTGATCAGAAATGATGTAGGGGTGATCAAATACCATCAACAGAAAGCTCTATTTGTGGGGAAAAAAGGATGCAAATTTTATTTGGGTACAACGTCGCACGACCGCGCAATTGTCATTCAGAATGCGACAGCGCTGAAAGCCAAAAATTGGTCTGGGCAGGAGGGGGGTTTAAGTGCCCAGTAAGTAAGTGGTTAATGATCTTGAGGAGCTGCGGGATGGGTCTACTGTGAGCCAAATTACAGAGAGCACCCCTTCAGCGGTTGCTCAGTTTCGGCTCAAATCTGACTTTTATCCCATTAGCTCTAGAGGAAAAGCATTAGACACATTTCAGAAAAATATAGAGAAAGATCTAACCAGGTTGGCATCGCGTGTATATCACCAGGGACGTATATACAAGGACAGTCTCACTAAGGAGGCGCAGGAGTCCCTTTCTGAGGTCAGGACTTCTCCCTTGTGATCAAAAGTTCAGATAAGGATGGTCTGATAGTTGTCCAGGGTGCCGCATGCCAAGCAAAGGCAATTAGACAGCTGTCAGATGACAGGACACTCAGCTAAAGGGGAACCCCACGGCACAATTTAAATGCCTTTTGGAAAAATTGATCTCTAAGGGGGTCCGCCTCGGGGTCCTCTCTACCAAGAAAAGTGAAGCAATGATACACGATTTTTTTTTTTTGCATTTTAGTGTAAATATGAGATTTGAGGTCTTTTTGAGCCCCGGATCTCATATTTAAGAGGTCCTGAAATGCTTCTTTCTATTACAAGGAATGTTTACATTTCTTGTAATAGGACTAAAAGTGATCAATGGTTTTTTTTTTTTAACCGCTTGCCAATTGACGGCGACAGAGTGGCTCTTTCCCGCAAAACGCCGTCATACGACGGCGGCTGCGGGACCGAGCTTAGTGAGCGCGCGCACGCCGCCGGAGGCGCGCCCGTGCGCTCACTGTGTTCGGGGAGGGCCAGGGAGCGGGTGCGGCGGCTTCGATTGCCGCCGACCACCCGCGATGCTCCCCCCGGAGTGAAGGAACGGAGGTCAGTGTAAGTAAACACGGATCTCCGTTCTATGAGAGGGGGAAGGACTGTGATCACAGCCTTCCTCTACATGGAGGCTGTGACCACTTCCCTTCCCCAGCTAGGGCAGCCCCCATACAGTTAGAACGCCCAGGGAACACAGTTAACCCTTAGAGCGCCCCCTGCAGGTTAACCCCTTCACTGCCAACGGCATTTACACAGTAATCAGTGCATTTTTATAGCATTGATCGCTGTATAAATGCCAATGGTCCCAAAAAAGTGTCAAAATGTTCCGACATGTCCGCTGAAATATCGCAGTACCGCTAAAAATCGCAGATCACCGCCATTACTAGTAAAAAAAAAAAAAAAAAACCCAAAAATGAATTCTCATCATCCGTAAACGCGACCACTTTTGCGCAAACCAATCAATAAACGCCGATTGCGATTTTTTTTATCACAAATATGAGGAAGAATATAAATCGGCCAAAAAAAGGTGAAAAAAAATGTTTTTTTGGATTTTTTTTTTGGATTTGTATTTTAGCAAAAAGTAAGAAATTTGTTTTTTTTTTTTGCAAAATTGTCGCTATTCTTTTGTTTATAGCGGTGATCAGAAATGACGCAGAGGTGATCAAATACCACCAAAAGAAAGCTCTATTTGTGGGAAAAAAAGGACGCAAATTTTGTTTGGGTACAACGTCGCACGACCGCGCAATTGTCAGTTAAAGCGATGCAGCGCCGAATCGCAAAAAGGGCTCCGGTCCTAAAGCTGGAAATCCTTCCGGGGCTGAAGTGGTTAAAGAACAGTGTAAAAATAAAAATTAAAAAGTAAAATAAATAATTAAAAAAAAAAAATTTTTAAAGCGCCCCGTCCCAGAAGCGAGCGCATACGTAAGTCCCGCCCATATATGAAAACGGTGTTAAAACCACACATGTGAGGTATCGCCGCGATCGTTAGAGTGAGAGCAATAATTCTAGCAAAAGATATCCTCTCTAACTCAAAAATACTAACCTGTAGAATTTTTTAAACGTCGCCAATGGAGATTTTTATGTTGCAAAGTTTGTCGCCATTCCGCGAGCGGACGCAATTTTGAAGCGTGACATTCTGGGTATCATTTTACTCGGCGTAACATTATCTTTCACAATATGGAAAAAATTGGCCTAACTTTACTTTTTCCTTATTTTTTAACTCATAAAACTGATTTTTTTTCCAAAAAGAACGCGCTTGTAAAAAAAAAACCCAGATTTTAACTTGTGAAAAGGCTCAGTCTTGAAGTGGTTAAGGTGGTAATTAACCACTTCCTTACTGGGCACTTAAACCCCCCTCCTGCCCGGACCAATTTTCTGCTTTCAGCGCTGACGCTCTTTGAATGACAATTGCGCGGTCGTGCGGCGTTGTACCCAAACAAAATTGGCGTTCTTTTTTCCCACAAATAGAGCTTTCTTTTGGTGGTATTTGATCACCCCTGCGGTTTTTATTTTTTCCGCTATAAATGAATAAAGAGCGACGATTTTGAAAAAAGAACAATATTTTTTACTTTTTGCTATAATAAATGTCCAAAAATAAAAAATAAAAAAACTAATTTATTCATCAGTTTTGGCCGATATATATTCTTCTACATATTTTTGGTAAAAAAAAAATCGCAATCGGCGTATATTGATTGGGTTGCGCAAAAGTTATAGCGTCTACAAACTATGGACATTGGTTTATGGCGTTTTTATTTATTTTTATTTTTATTACTGGTAATGGCGGTGATCTGCGATTTTTATCGGGACTGCGATATTGCGGTGGACATGTCGGACGTTTTTGACACTTTTTTGGGACCAATGACATTTATACAGCGATCAGATCTAAAAATAGACGCTGATTACTGTATAAATGTCATTGGCAGGGAAGGGGTTAACACTAAGGGGGCAGTGAAGGGGTTAAAAGTGTTCCCTGGGTGTGTTCTAACTGTGGGGGGGCGGGGTTGGCAGGGGCATGACAGATATAACTGATCTGGCATGCCCCCCCTCACAGAACAGAACCCGTTCCGGCCCTCTGTGAGGAGATCGCAGGTCTCCGGCGGACATCGGGTCCGCCCGACCCGCGGGCACGCTCACGCAGCATGCGGCGGCACCAGCGGGAGCTGCCCAGCGCGAGCTGAAGGGGAGGACTTCTATTGACGGCCTCCTGGCATTTTAGAGCCACGCTGTAGCCGTCATTCGGCTATGGCGCGGACAGGAAGAGGTTAAACTCACTAGGTGCCTCATCTGCAGTAAATCAGCCTCAGAACAGCCTGTGTAATTAATATGTGTTTGGGTTTAAAGGGATGAGGTGGCAACCCTAGCCTGCGTGCTATAGCTGGGTCAAGGATTTTGCTATGTGAGAACCCCAGTAACCGGAGACAGGACGCCGGCAAGTCCCTGTAAGGGGAGAAGAGGAAACCAGCCTGAAACGCACCACAGTGTTGGTCGTGACGTCACCGGGGGCAAGGGGAACACAACGCGTTTCTGAGCATGCGCGCTCCCTTTCTCAAGTGTATGGGGAACATTGATTGGAAGCAACACATACAAGTGTGCATGCGAGAGACAGTTTGGCTAAAGGATGTATAATATGGTAGTATTAAGGTGGTTGTGGCGCTGCTCTCTTTTTGAATTAAATAAATGATGTCTGTAAACAAATAATTTCCAGCGTGTAAAGGATGTATGTCTATCCTATGGTGTAAAATTGGAAAAACGGAAGGGGGAGGGGGAAGCGGGGAGATAGGAAAGTAGCAAGAGGGGAGGGATAAAAAACAAACAAATAATATTATAAGGCTATATCCAATATAAGACATTAGGTCAAAGGTTGGGGGTTAAAAATCAACCCCTAGCACTCAGGCTTTCACATTGGGGTGGATGGAAGGGGAATTTGAGGCGCTTTACAGGCGCTATTTTTAGCTAAATAGCGCCTCGGTATGAAAGGGGCCTTAGAGCTCTCTTGGTTTTAGGTTTGCAGCAATAGGGTGTGGTTTCCTGAATAATTTTCTGTATTTTTTCTTTTAGACCCCTTTCACACCAAGGTGCTTTTCAGGCGTTTTTGCTCTAAAATTAGCACATAAAACGCGCACCAAAAACGCTCCCCATGCATCTCAATGGATGCTTTCACACCGAGGCGTTGCACTTGCTTCCTACAAGTCCTGCAAGCAGCATCTCCTCAGCTTGTTTTGTGCGCTCAAAATAGCGTCCATTGAAAATAATGGTTAAGCGCTTGAAAAGCACATGAAATGTGTACTGAGGCTGTGGAAAGGTCACATGTTTGAAACACAAACGCTTGAAAAGTGCTTAAAAAACGCCATTAGAGGGGCGCTATTTATAGCACTAGTGCTTCAAAAGCGCAGCAAAAACACAGACTAAAATCATGGCGTTTTACAGGATTTTACAGGCTTTTTTCCAACACCTTGGTGTGAAAGGAGCCTAAGGGCCGGTTCACACTGGAGCGGCGCGACTCCGCGGCCCGTTCACATCTAGGCGAATTGTCAGGCGACTTCAGTCGCCTGACAATTCGCCTCAATGCTGTGCAAATGGGACCGTTCTAATAGGAGCGAATTGCTTTGCTCCGCCTTACAAAAATGGTCCCTGCACTATTTTCAGGGCGATCTCAGGCGGCTTGCATTGACTTCTATGATAGAAGTCTCCTCGCAAGCCGCCTGAGATCGCCTGCAGCGCTGCATCGCGCTGCATCGCGCCGCTTCGCTCCGCGCCGCTCCGCTCCGCGCCGCTCCAGTGTGAACCGGCCCTTACCTTAGATACTTTTATGTTTATAATTGAAAATCGTGTGATTACACCTGATATTCCTTTAATTGAAACACATGATTCCATAGGCGTGCGCACATAGGGTGGCAGGTGTGCCTGGGCACACTCTAATCACCCTGTACTGTGCAGATTTCCCTTGCTGCCTGGCTGCAGAAAAAGGGATGGGGGAATCTCTGTCCTCAGTCCCTTTCTCTGTCTCAAAAGTGAGACACCAGGGGTCTGTTTAGACCTCTGATATTTCACCAAAGCCCCCCCCCCCAGCAGGGCTCCTAAATAAAATTGTAAAAACATATATAAAATATAATATTGTAAAAATTAATAAAATAACAAAATTGTAAAAAAATTAACTAAAAATAAACTACTGGCACGGATCTTTGCCCTTCTGACATATATACACACTCATGTTTGTTTGCGCTTTGTGGTGCCATCCTAATGCAATAAGCTGGGCACACCTATGTATGTTTAACCACTTCAGCCCCGGAATGATTTACCTCCTTCCTGACCAGACCACTTTTTGCGATTCGGCACTGCGTCGCTTTAACTGACAATTGCGCGGTCGTGCGACGTTGTACCCAAACTAAATGGAAGTCCTTTTTTTCCTACAAATAGAGCTCTCTTTTGGTGGCATTTGATCAGAAGATATATATTCTTCTACATATCGCGGACAGATTGGACATTTTTGACACTTTTTTGGGACCAATGACATTTATACAGCGATCAGTGCTAAAAATATCCACTGATTACTGTATAAATGCCATTGGCAATGAAGGGGTTAACCGGCAGGGGGCGCTCTAGGGGGTAACTGTGTTCCCTAGTCGTGTTCTAACTGTGAGGGGGGCTGGGCTGGCAGGGGCACCAGAGATCTAACTGACCCCAGTGACAGGGATCAGTAGATCGCTGTCATGCCGCCTGTCAGAAGGGGGAACCGCCGTGTTTACATCGGCGGTTCCCCGTTCTTCCTCTGCAGTAGGCGATGGCGGCCCCACTCACAGAGCGCACGGCGGGGCACGAGAGCGCGCTGCCAGCAACACGCGCCTGCCCGCAACTGCGGCTGCGCAGATCGCCGTTTAAAGATGGCGATCTGCACAGCACAGGCCACTTTGCCACCATCTTACTACGCGAGGCGGTCGGCAAGTGGTTAAACACTGGTGATTGAATGTTTTTTTGTGGTTGTGACGAAGCACGCTAGACGTGTGAAACGCGTTACCCCTTTTTTCTGTGCCATATGCTCTTTGGATGAGATTTTATGATCTCCTCACATTGCATTAGATTGGGTGTGCAGCCGATCCTTTTACTCAATGGTTTAACCACTTCAGCCCCGGAAGGATTTCCCTCTTTAGGACCAGAGCACTTTTTGCGATTCGGCGCTGCGTCGCTTTAACTGACAATTGCGCGGTCGTGCGGTCGTTGTACCCAAACAAAATTTGCTTCCTTTTTTTCCACAAATAGCGCTTTCTTTTGGTGGTATTTGATCACCTCTGCGTCATTTCTGTTCGCCTCTATAAACAAAAAAAGAGCGACAATTTTGCAAAAAAATCCAAATTTCTTTTGCTAAAATACAAATCCAAAAAAAAAATAAAAATAAAAAAACATTTTTTTTTCAATCGGTTTTGGCCGATTTATATTCTTCCTCATATTTTTGGTAAAAAAAATTGCAATCTGCATTTATTGATTGATTTGTGCAAAAGTTGCCGCGTTTACGGATGATGAGAATTAATTTCTGGGGTTTTTATATTTTTTAAATTTTTTACTAGTAATGGCGGTGATCTGCGATTTTTAGCGGTACTGCGATATTTCAGCGGACATGTCGGACCATTTTGATACTTTTTTGGGACCATTGGCATTTATACAGCGATCAGTGCTATGAAAATGCACTGATTACTGTGTAAATGCCATTGGCAGTGAAGGGGTTAACCTGGAGATGGCGCTCTAAGAGTTAACTGTGTTCCCTCAGTGTGTTCTAACTGTATGGGGGCTGGCAGGGGGAGGGGAGTGGTCGCAGCCCTTCCCCCCCCATAAGAACAGAGATCCGTGTTTACATACATGGACCTCCGTTCTTTCACTGCGGGGGGCCATCGCGGGTAGCTGGCGGTGATCGAGTCCGCCCTACCCGCTCCTTGGCCCCCCCGGAACACAGTGAGCACGCGAGCGCACCTCCGGCGGCGTGCGCGCGCTCACAGTGCAGGATCTGGTGGCCGCCGTCATATGACAGCGGTTTGCAATATCGAGCCACTTTGTCGCCGTCCGACGCCGGCCGGTGGTCGGCAAGTGGTTAAGATCACATTAAACTTGGAAAGAAAGTCACCTTAATGCAGTGGTTCTCAACTCCGGTCCTCAGGACCCACTAACAGGCCAGATTTTAAGTATTACCTTGGGGAGATGCAGACTGGAATACTGCAATCACTGAACAGCAAATGATATCACCTGTGATGTATTTCAGTTATCCTGCAAACCTGGCCTGTTAGTGGGTCCCGAGGACCGAAGTTGAGAACCACTGCCTTAATGCAATGAAAAATCAGCCTTAATAACTCCTTTATTCCATATGGTGTAATCTTCACTTTTTATTTCTCTTTAACTACTTGCCAACCAGCCGCCATCATTATACTGCGGCAGGTCGGCTCTCCTGAGCGAACCGCTGAAGCTGTACGGTGGCTCAGGCACGCTGCTGGAGCGTGCCCCACAGGTCGGGTGGAATCGATTTCCGCTGGTGACCCACAATCGCCTTGTACAAGGCGGATCCCCGTACTGACAGGGGACATGACAGAGATCTACTGTTCCCAGTGATCAGAAAAAAAAACAGTGTTGGCTTCCTCCTCCTCCTCCACCGCCACTTCCACCGCCTCCTCAACCTCCAACTCCACATCCACCTCCATTTTTGATTTTTTTATGTGATTTTAGCTTAAAAATTATGTTAAGTTATTTCCCTATCCCCATTTCTTTGTAGGGCACTTGTCCAACTCTTACCCCCATTTTCCTTCTTTTTGCAGCCCTCTAGGATTTGCCAGGACTTTGTTACAGCCATTTTTGTGCCTAAAAGTTCGGGTCCCCATTGATTTCAATGGGGTTCGGGGTCCGGGACAAAGTTCGGGTCAAGTTCGGTCCCAAACCCGGACTTTTTCCTGAAGTGCGGCCGAACCTGCCGAACCCGAACTTCCAGAGGTTCTATCAACTTTAATTTTAACACATACAAAATAATGCAAAATGGCTCTGGAAATGCACCACCAGATCTGCACTTTGGAGAAAATTGTTAATATTTTTCATCTATTACCTTTCAGCTCCGGAGTCAGGAAGTGTCCGAGTTCATCCAGCAGAATCTGATCCACCAATCCCTCACCTATAGAGAAATAAATCATTAAAATCTATGTCATTGGGAGGTGCCCCAAATTATATAGATACTGGGAGGAAATCATCAGTACTGTAAATTCAGTATTTGAGGAAGCGCTTGGATTAGACCCAATGCTATGTATACTGGGCCATATGGATGGGGACACAATACCATTCACTGTACAGACTGCAGTGACTAGATGCTTATTTCAGGCTTGTAAGTTGATCACACAGAGGTGATTGGCTCCTACACCACCAACATACAGTATAGGGAAAGTGGAAAGGCGGTGAATGATATGATAAGAAAAGAATGTGTACAAAAAGTTTGGGGGAGTTTGGATGGACACTACAGGGCTTCCCCCAAGAGATATTATAGTGATCAGATCATACATTAGGAAGGAAGATATATAGGGGGTTGATTTACTAAAGCTGGAGAGTGCAAAATCTGGTGCAGCTGTGCATGGGAGCCAATCAGCATCTACCTTCAGCTTCTTCAATTAACCACTTGCCGACGGCTGATCGGCAATTGACGGCGACAAAGTGGCTCTGTAACGCGGATCGCCGTCACATGACGGCGGCCGCGAGATCGCGCCTAGTGAGCGCGCGCCGCCGGAGGCGCGCCCGCGCGCTCACTGTGTCCGGGGAGGGCCAGGGAGTGGGTGCGGTGGATTCGATCTCCGCCGGCCACCCGCGATGCCCCCCGGAGTGAAAGAACGGAGGTCCGTGTAAGTAAACACGGACCTCCGTTCTGTGAGGGGGGAAGGGCTGTGTTCACTTCCCTTCCCCAGCTAGGGCAGTCCCCCCACAGTTAGAACACCCAGGGAACACAGTTAACCCTTAGAGCGCCCCCTGCAGGTTAACCCCTTCACTGCCAATGGCATTTACACAGTAATCAGTGCATTTTTATAGCACTGATCGCTGTATAAATGCCAATGGTCCCAAAAAAGTGTCAAAATGGTCCGACATGTCCGCTAAAATATCGCAGTACCGCTAAAAATTGCAGATCGCCGCCATTACTAGTAAAAAATAAAAAAAAATAAAAACCCCAGAAATGAATTCTCATCATCCGTAAACGCGACCACTTTTGCGCAAACCAATCAATAAACGCCGATTGCGAATTTTTTTATCACAAATATGAGGAAGAATATAAATCGGCCGAAACCGATGAAAAAAATGTTTTTTTATATTTTTTTTTTTGGATTTGTATTTTAGCAAAAAGTAAGAAATTTGTTTTTTTTTGCAAAATTGTCGCTCTTCTTTTGTTTATAGCGGCGATCAGAAATGACGCAGAGGGGATCAAATACCACCAAAAGAAAGCTCTATTTGTGGGAAAAAAAGGATGCAAATTTTGTTTGGGTGCAACGTCGCACGACCGCGCAATTGTCAGTTAAAGCGACGCAGCGCCGAATCGCAAAAAGTGCTCTGGTCCTAAAGTGTGAAATCCTTCCGGGGCTGAAGTGGTTTAGCTCTGACAAAGAAACATGGAAGCTGATTGGTTTCTATGCAGAACTGCACCAGATTTTGCACTCTCCGGCTTTGGTAAATCAACCCCATAGTGTAAGATTTTTTTTTCCATTTTATTTTGATAATCTATGAATTGTAGGTGGTACAGAAAATAAAATGTAAAATGTAAAAAAAATGTAAAAAAAAAAAAAAATTATTGGATAAAGTGGTATTGGAAAACAAATTGTATTGTTGGATATTGTATTTGTATAATTGGTTATAAATGTATGTATGGGAATAACCTTTTTCAATAAAACGGAAAATTTCCCATCAAATACTTACCGTAATTTTCCTTTCCTGATGGACTCCATGGCAGCCTACCTATGGGTTAGCCCCGCCTCCTCTCCACTCCTATAGGACCCCACTCCCATAAATTTAGGCTCAGAGCCAGAGGCCGTGTTCTGTAATTAGCCTACTCCTGACACTGGGGTGGGAACTCCTGCTGCCATGGAGTCCATCAGGAAAGGAAAATTACGGTATTTGATAGGAAGTTTTCTGTTTTCCTGACAGACTCCATGGCAGCATATGTATGGGATTTAACTAACCATACACCTCATGGGCGGGCAATGCTGAACCAAAGGCTTTAATTCGTACTGTCAACAGACAGGCCCTTCAAGCCACAATAAACAGAGGATAACAAAGCAGACTCTGCATAATAATGAGCCATAAATGTATTGACTGAGGGGCGCAAGGCCGTCCTACAGACTACATTGGGAACCACATGCTGCGAAGCTGCCCGAGATGTAGACACACTTCTGGTTGAGTGAGTGGTCACCACCTCCAGAGAGCCAAGCCCTCAGCTCTGAGCCTGTTGGATGGCCCGGACAACCCGTGCCACCATCATCCTAGATGAGGCACATTTCCCATGTTCTTTTCGGCAAAGAATGAACAAGCATTCTAAAGCCTGAAGGAAGCCATCGCTTGCAGATATAATAATATCTGAGAGATTCCTAGAACCAAAGAAAAGGCCATCTTATACATAGCTCACATTTGTTTTACACTTGCCAAGTCACTCATAGTAGCGCAAAAGTCAGATCACTTATTTGTAAAAGAAAGGGTATTGCTGGGAGCCAAACTCAGGATTCCACAACATGGCCTCTCCCATGTCTAAAGGACGTATGTTAGTACTCTAAAGGTTAGCAGAACAATTGCTTGGTACCCATGAAATGATGTCATCTTGAGATTCGAGTTGAGCATAAGCAACAGCACCACTCACTCTGGAAAGATTAAGGGAGGGTATATCTTGCAAGCTTGCTCATCCAAAATGATGTCCCCTAGTTCCGTTAGGAATGGGGAGAATAGAACACTCTCTCTGAGGCTACGTCTCTACTCCCGATTCAGAGCGCGACTCTGAAGTGCAACTCCGACGCGACTAACTGCAGCCCCTGATCCAACTTTACAGTCTCTGGGTCAGAGCTGCATCAAAGTCGCACCAAAGTAGTGCAGGAACCTTTCTAGAGTTGCTGCAACTTTAAGTCACATAAATTGGAATGCATGACAAGTCACACTGGAGGAAAGCGGAACCCAAGGTGCTTACAGAACTTCCTCTTGCTTTGCAGGAGACTCTACAGGTTCTACCCATGCAAATGCCCTCTTCATAGCTTTGAGCAAAAGGGCACCACAAGGGCTAAGTGACTCTCTCTGCCTCACTGTCTGAGGTCCTCATAGATGGTTGGGATGGTTTCCACTCTTCCTAGCCATCCTAGTGGGAGAAACACGCCATAATTGCTAGTTGGTATAGCATGTAGCTTATACCCTTACTCTTTAAGGGGTTCTTGCACCCCGCGCCTTTCCAGAGACTTAATTTGATTGAAATTCTTTTCTCCAACCGCTCGGGCATAATATTGCTCACACAGAGACCTGCCCTCTGGGACCTGAATCCCGTATCTCCCGCGGGCTCCTTCCTTGGAACGGCTGACATAGCGGTGAGTGCGATGCCTAGAGAAGGATTCAGAGCTTCTGCTATGAAGGCTGGATCTTGACAGTGACTTATGATGACTAAATCTGGATGAAGAAAGTTGGTGTTGTGACCTAAAGAGGTCTTACTGATCTCATGCCGTGTATTTTCAATCTGACCTAGGACTCACAAAAAAAAAACACCAAATAGGGTAGAAAGGAAAGGACTAACAACCCAAAAGTGTGCCCAGGCAAGCGAGGAAAGAAAAGGGTTAACACCCTCTCAAACTTGCTACACAAGGGCTGGCCACAGGGGGAGCAGTAATACATCTGTAGTGTGAACTGCACAGATAGCCAACCTGCACAGGTGATACAATCACACCAAGACAGCACACAAGGTTGCATTGCAGAGCATATACCTGTGATGATTGCACAGAGCATTGGAAACTGCTGCAAGCTGTCCACAGAGAAAATACCAATATCAATAGTACTGACCGTTGATTGAATTTCCCCATTGCAATGATGCCACTGCTGCCCACAGCACACATGCGCTGAGTCCCTGGGCAGAAGTAAACCAGGGACACTAGGCTGGTAGAGGGCTTGGAACGCAGGTGCTCTTCAGCCTCCACAGGCTGGAAGACATTAAAGCGGAGTTCCACCCTAAAGTGGAACTTCCGCTGGTTGGATTCCTCCCCCCCCTCAGGTGTCACATTTGGCACCTTTTGGGGGGGAGGGGGAAGAGGACACCTGTCTCTTTTCCCACATCCGGGAGCTCTGGCCGGCGGACACGGCCGCTGACGTCAGCAGCCCGGCTCCCTCCTCCCTGCTCGCTCTGCTTCTGGCCACCTGGCCAGTAGCAGAGCGCGGCAGAGCCTCGGGCATGCGCAGTAAGGTGCCCGGCGTGAAGCTGTACTGCTTACACGTCTGGGTTCCCTTACCCGCGATGGAGGCGGCTGCACCCGTCCTCCGATCCGAAGATCGGCGGTGGGTGCCGACATCGCTGGACTCCAGGACAGGTAAGTGTCCTAATATTATAAGTCAGCAGCTACTGTATGTGTAGCTGCTGACTTTTAATTTTTTTTTTAGCCCTCGGACCTCCTCTTTAAAGCCAGGAAAAAAAAACCAGACAAACAGATAAACGCACAAACTGCTGCCATGGAGCATGCAATAAAAAGGTATACATTACTGCACACGGCATCCCCCACGATTACGCCTGGATACAGAAGACGCTGTTGCTGCATGGGCTCAGGGTGTTTATGGCCGCCTGTTCTTAGCTAGGCTATTAGGCCGTACTGCTGCTGTGCCTGCCAATGGCCAGGCTTGAGCTCTTCATGGCACCGCATCCATCACCCTTCTCCACCCCGCTCATGGCTGGGGGTTGCTGGAGATTACACATGATGCCACATCCATCACCCCTCTTCACCCCACTCACAGCTGGGGACTGCTAGGGATTTACATGGGACCATCCATAGCCTTCTCCACCCCGCTCATAGCTGGGGCTGCTGGAGATTTACATGGCACTGCATCTATCGCCATTCTCTAACCCGCCAACGGCTGGGAATTGTTGGAGACGCCACACGTCTTCTGGGGCACAGCTTGCCGAACAACCAGGCCTCGATTGTGGACACTTTATCCAAGGTAAGACTTCAATCATTTTGGTCTTCAGGAGGAGGACAAAAAAGGAACACGGCCTCTGGCTCTGAGCCCAAATTTATGGGAGTGGGGTCCTATAGGAGTGGAGAGGAGGCGGGGTTAACCCATACATATGCTGCCATGGAGTTTGTCAGGAAAGATTATTTGATTAAAAAAAAAAAAATCTATGTCATGATCACATCCATCTGAGGCAGACCCACAAAAATATGCAATAATAAGTTGTCTAAACAGGTTCTTATTATAGGGTGTCCCAAAAGTCACCATACATAAGGAAAATGGAAAGTTATAGCTCAGAGCCGGTTCACACTGCAGTTTAGTTCGAGATCGGATGAGATTCGCACCGCACTGCAGTGAAAATCACATGCAATGTCTGTCCGATGCCATTTCAGCCATACAGATAGTATACAGATAGTATGGCTGAATTTGCATCACATTCAAACTAAACTCGCACAGGACCCTTTTTTTTGGTCCGCAGCAGAATCGGATCGCATGGGTGTTCACACCCATGTGATCCAATTTCAGTCCGAGTTTGCAGCTCGCGCTGCGATATGCCAACCGATTTGGGGGTGTCATTAGCTTTTGTATTGACACTCCCTGTATATGGCAGGGTGAACTGCCTGCGAGTCGGATGCGATGCGACAACCCACAGTGGATTCACAGGGTTCCCCCATCGCACCAGTGTGAACCGGGACTAAATGTACCTTTATTTACAATATATTCATTACAAATCTTTACAAAATATCATATCAACAAAATATAAATAACGATTGAATAATAATTAAATAAAAATTTAAAATGTTAAACATAAAATATAATATGTCCCAAATGTACCTTTACCTTAATCAGTGCAAATAAATCAGTAAAAATGTCTCGAAAATATATAAAATCCAAGTGACTATATGTGAAGCAATCCTACTTATCACTCAAAAGTGTTCTCACTCACTTTAATTATATTGAATAGTATATATAGTGCAGCACAACTAGCAACAAACTAGCAAAATGCTAAAAGTGGATACATATGGATTAGGGATGGGCCTGATGTTCGACCCAAACATTATGGGTCGTCATGAATTCCGAACATTATGGGGCATTCGCGGCAAATTTGAGCACCCCATAATGCAGTGCGAGACCGCGGGAAATTACACCCGCTGGTTGGCCAAAGCATGCACACGACCTGCAGCTTTGACCAATCACAGCATGCTCTTCTGTGAAAGCCATGATTGGCCAAAGGCAGGGTTCCTTTGGCCAATCATGCCTCTATGGTCTCAGTCCACACCCGCACAATATAAGGCCGCTTGAACATCGGCCGCATGTAGTGTGTTAGTTTAGCTAGGTTTTCTAGGTCAGTTAGTGGTGTTTAGGCAGTGTAGTATAGTGATACAGTGTAGAGTATATACAGTCAGTGCAGGCAGTGTAGTATATTGACACAGTATAGCCCATATATAGTTAGTTCAAGCAGTCTAAGAATATATATTATATATATATATATATATACACTGCATTCAGTGTAGACTATATGCACAGCGCAGTCAGTGTAGCCTATATATAATCAGTGCGGGCAGTGTAAGACTATATATATATATATATATATACTGAATTCAGTGCAGACTATATATACACAGCACATTCGGTGGTGTACAGTAAATAATCCACTTCAGGCGGTGTATTAATATATATTAATATATATATATATATTAATACACCACCTGAAGTGGATTATATACTATACACCACCAAAGGCGCTGTGTATATATAGTCTACACTGAATTCAGTATATATATATATATATATATATATACACACACACACGCTGCATTCAGTGTAGACTACATGGACAGTGCATTCAGTGGTGTACAGTATATAATACAGTGCCGTCGGTGCAGACACTCACAGGCCACTAAGAGAGAGCAAGCAGCCTCTGTGTCTACAGTAAAAAGTTGTGGTGGCAGACATGGTGCATCCTCTGCAGGCGGGTCACGCTTGTCCTTTTATTCTGCTGCTGGCAGTGTTATTGAGCCACAACATGCAGAAGAGTTGGTGGAGGGGATAACTAAGCCATTCTCATCCTCCTCATCCTCTGTCAGCCAGGCTAATACTAGTTTGCCTTCCAACGCAGCTGCCAAAGCGGCCTATTACACCAGCTCCTTGTCCACAGTTACTCCTTCCGTAGCCCCACCCTCATGCACGGAGGAGTCACCAGAATTATTCAACCATAGTGTCAGTTACATGCTGATGGAGGATGCGCAGTAATTGATGTTGGTTCCCATGTTGAGGAAGGGAGCCTAGAGAGAGGGGGTGCCACAGAAGGACAATAAACTGGCAGTCATGTTCCCCCAGCTGCAGCATATTGCCAAGTTTGCTCCAGTGATGAGGAGGGAGGGGATGATGAGGTCACTGACTGTACTTGGGTGCCTGAGAGAAGAGAGGAGGAAAGAGAGGAGGAGGCACTACTCCAATGAGGCAAGATGTCCTCCAGGGGCCAGCTTAAGGGCAGCCACCCTATTGCATCACACCACAGAGCTTAACAGGTGCAGGGTGCTGTTGACTCCCCGCTGACTTCCAAAAGTTCATTGGTGTGGGCTTTTTTCAAAACTTGTGCAATAGATCGCACCATTGCGGTTTGCAATATGAAGTGGATCAAGTGCAGCCAGAACAGCAGCCACTTGGGCACCACATGCTTGACCAGACATTTGACAACCTGACATGCAGTCCGTTGGCAACAGCACCTAAAAGAGCCACATCATAAAACAAGGCAGACAAGGTATAGCAATGGGTGCCACAAGTACTTGCAGCCAATCTGCTAGCAGTACACCACCAGTTGATGTCAGCAGGAAAACTTTGCTACCCCAGTTGCTGCACCGTAAAAAAAATACAGTCCCAGCCATCCACATGCTCAGCGTCTAAATGCTAGCTTGGCCAAATTGCTAGCACTACAACTGTTGCCTTTTCAGCTGGTAGACTCTGTCCCCTTTCATGAATTTGTGGAATGTGCTCTGCCACAGTGGCAGGTTCCAAAAATACATTTATTTACAAGGCCATTCCAGCTCTCTACCGTCATGTGGAAGGCAATGTTTTGGCCTCTTTGGACAGGGTGGTCAGTAACAAGGTTCATATTACCGCTGACTCATGGTCCAGCAGGCATGGTCAGGGACATTGCCTTGCCTTCACGGTGTACTGGGTAACTCTGCTGGCATGCTGTTAAGGATGCAGGACAGTGTTCAGTGTTGGAGCTAGTTCCGCCACCATGTCTCCAAAAAAATGGTGGTAATTCTGTCACATCTGCTTCCTCCACCCCCTCCTCTTCTTCTTCCTCTGTGGCCTCTTCTGCAGAAGTGTACTCTGAACCAACAGTGCTCCCTAAGCGTTCAAGTGGCTACACAAGCAGGCTAAAAGATGCCATACAGTGCTTCAGTTGGGGACAGGAGCCACACAGGGTCAGAGATTATGTCAGCTCTGCAGGGGCAGGCTCAGAGGGGGTTTACACCACGGCAGCTTGAGCCAGGAATGGTTGTATGCGACAATGACACCAACCTTCTCTCTGCCCGATGACAGGGAGACTTGACATATGTTCCATGCTTGGCACATGTCCTGAATTTGGTGGTGCAGCATTTCTGACCAGGTACCCAGGCTTACAAGATATTCTGAGGCAGGCCAGACGACGTGTATTAACACGAAACGCGTCGGGAGCTTCTGACCCACCGATTGCCGCAAACATTTTAACTGTTACTGGATACAAGCTTGTACAACTTCGAAAAATATTTTTATAAATAAAAATCCTTCCTCATCAAAGAGGTTTTTACACCATGGCGAAGTGCCTTGTTCTTTATTTTTTCAATACGACTGGATGATCGATTGAGCCACCCCCACCTTCCGCGGTGCCAGAAGGACCTCCTCAGGACCCCCAGGACGTCTAGAGTGAGAGTGTAGACTTGGAGTCTGCCGGACTGCCCCCCCCTCAAGTGTGGACGCAACCCCCATCCCCCCACAGCTGGACACCGAGTTAGCTAGTAGGTCAGCATAACTTTTTTATTTCTTGTTCCGTGAAGCGGTACCACATTTTTGGAGAAACTACTCCTTCCTAAAAATAAATATTTTTATAAAAAGCTTCAACATGTTCGAACATAGGTCATTGTCAATTTTACAAACGCCGTTAGCCACCCAGTCTTCGAGGGCTGCGCAAAGCACAATTATGTGCAGCAGACCGGACGGAGTCTTATAGAACATTCGGACCCATGGACCAGTCTTTACGACGTGGTGGTTTAAGTCCTGTACACGGTTCG
>BLSH010460396.1:82913-104585 GCA_018402905.1 Glandirana rugosa | reverse complement strand
CCGGCACCGGCCACACCGCCCCCCAGCATGATGGAACCTCCACCAAATTTTACTGTGGGTAGCAAGTGCTTTTCTTGGAACGCTGTGTTCTTTTGCCGCCATGCATAACGCCCCTTGTTATGACCAAATAACTCAATCTTTGTCCAAATGTGCGTTTGCATCCCTCAAGCGACTCCATTTGTGAAGAGGCTTCTTTCCCATCCCCCATACAGCTTCTCCCTGTGCAAAGTGCGCTGAATTGTTGAACGATGCACAGTGACCCCATCTGCAGCAAGTTGATGTTGGAGGTCTTTGGAGATGGTCTGTGGGCTGTTTTTGACCGTCATCACCATCCTTCACCTTCTCACCATCCTTGGCCTTCTCACCATCCTTCACCTTTGCCTCTCCAATATTTTATGTGGCTGCCACTTCTGGCCACAAGAACTGTGCCCGTGGTCTTCCATTTCCTCACAGTGGACACTGACAGTTTATATCTCTGCCATAACTTTTTGTAGTCTTCCCCTAAACCATAATGTAGAACAATCTTTGTTTTCAGGTCATATGAGAGTTGTTTTGAGGCCCCCCCCCCCATGTTGCCACTCTTCAGAGGAGAGTCAAAGAGAACAACAACTTGCAATTGGCCACCTTAAATACCTTTTCTCATGATTGGGTGCACCTGTCTATGAAGTTCAAGGCTTAATGAGCTCCCCAAACCAATTGTGTGTTCCAATTAATCAGTGCTAAGTAGTTACAGGTATTCAAATCAACAAAATGACGAGGGTGCCCAAATTTATGCACCTGTCTAATTTCATTTTGATGCATATTGCGCATTTTCTGTTAACCCAATAAACCTCATTTCACTACTGAAATATTTCTGTGTCCTGCAGTTATTTGATCGATCAAAATGAAATTGCTGATCCAAACACCCAAATATTTATAAATGACAATCATGGAAATTGTCAGGGGTGCCTAAACTTTTGCATACACCTGTAGGTACACTTACACATATGGTTTGGTCTTGCATGCACCTTCATAGCTTCTGGGCAGAGACCAGAGAGTTCATTTTAAAAGTTACTGTTTTTTTTTTACTAAACCGAACATTGAACAGGCCATTCTAGGCATCAATATGATATCCTTCCATGATTTAGTAAGATCAATAGCCATGCTGGTGATTATGGCAACCAGGTCTGTGATCATGCTTAACCACTTCACCTCCGGAAGGATTTCCCAGTTTAGGACCAGAGCACTTTTTGCGATTCGGCGCTGCGTCGCTTTAACTGACAATTGCGCGGTCGTGCGGTGTTGCACCCAAACTAAATTTCCGTCCTTTTTTTCCCCACAAATCGAGCTTTCTTTTGGTGGTATTTGATCCCCTCTGCGTCATTTTTGATCACCGCTCTAAACAGAAGAAGAGCGACAATTTTGCAAAAAAAACAAATTTCTTACTTTTTGCTAAAATACAAATCCCAAAAAAAATATATTAAAAAACTTTTTTTTCACCGGGTTTTGGCCGATTTATATTCTTCCTCATATTTGTGATAAAAAAATCGCAATCGGCGTTTATTGATTGGTTTGCGCAAAAGTGGTCGCGTTTACGGATGGCGAGAATTAATTTCTGGGGTTTTTATTTTTTACTAGTAATGGCGGCGATCTGCGATTTTTAGCGGTACTGCGATATTGCAGCGGACATGTCGGACATTTTTGACACTTTTTTGGGACCAATGACATTTATACAGCGATCAGAAATTTAAATGTCCACTGATTACTGTGTAAATGTCATTGGCAGGGAAGGGGTTAACCTGCAGGGGGAGATCTAGGGGTTAGCTGTGTTCCCTGGGTGTTCTTACTGTGGGGGGGTTGGGCTACCATGGGCATGAGAGATATAACTGATCCCAGTGACAGGGATCAGTAGATCTCCCATGCCCACACTGTCAGAATGGGGAACCGCCGTGTTTACATCGGCGGTTCCCCTTTCTTTCCCCGTGGCCGCTCATCGCGGCTCGCCGGCGGACATCGGGTCCGCCCGAGCTGCAGGCACACTCCTCGGGAGTGCGGCGGGCGCGCGCTCTCTAGCGGCTATTCGCAGATCGCCGTCTTTTTAAGGCGATTCGCGGCCAGCGTCCACACTGCCGTCATAAATAGACGGTAGGCAGTGTGGAACTGGTTAAATGGAAGTCAAATGAAGTACCAAATGTGAGGGAAATCATTAGACGGGTCAATGTGATAGCCGAGTATGCAAAAATACTAGCCTCTAAAGATGGGAATGTAGCCAAGTATGAGCTTAAATGGTTCCTATGGGTAACCTGAATTGGTCTGTTATACCTTTTCTTCTTCTTCTTCTTCTTCTCACTTGCTATTGGGTTGGGAGGATCAATATCTCATTTACTTCCCATTCTTACATATAACTCGTGTATTGTTGTATCTTGAAGGGATAAGCATTATGTTTATTCCATGTCTGTTATTCAGTTATACATTTGCATACTATAGTTTTAACAACTCTTACTCGAATTACAAATTGGGCGGTGTTGCCTTGTTCCCCCTGTCACAGCTTGATCCCTGTAGGGGGAACGGGGCTGCGAGGCAACACTTTTCTTCATAAATCCAGCAGAACTGCAGCGACTACGGTTTCTGTATTTTATGTTTACTCTATATTTGAGATATAAGATCCCAGGAATGGGAACGTTAAGGCCTCATACACACGGGCGTATCTTTAAAAATAAACAAAAGGTCGGGCCCGACGTCAAGGAAAAAAAAAATCGGCCTTATGCATCGGCGTTAGTGAGCGTTGGCGTCAATAGGCGTTTAAAAAAAAAAAATCACCCCTCTGCTATTTTTCAACCTAAAAATGTCGGCATCAAAAAACGCCGGAAAACGCCGGTACAATATTAGTTGGCGTTTGTTGGTGTTTTGCGGCGTCGGCGTCAAAAAACGCCAAAACGTTACAGCCTCAGGCCGTGGATTCCACTTTCAGCTCGCTAACGCCGACGCCATCTACAGCTGAAAAACGCCGACGTTTTTATGGGGCCATTGACTGACATGGAGAGCTGCAAAAAACGGCAGAAAACGCCGGCGTCAAAAAACGTCCGTGTGTACGAGGCCTTATGCTTAGCCCAATTGTATGTTGTCAAAAGGTTTGATACGTTTCTGTTACGTTCATTTTTGTTAATTGCATTACAAACCTTAATAAAAATCATTTGAAATAAAAAATGTTGTATACATTTAGAAGTGTGTGTCTGTGTACAGTACATGGATGTGCGTTTGAGCTTTGCGGTGCACACCCTCGTGCAATACTCTGCACACACCATTGATTGACCCAAATGTTATTGCAAACACAAAGTCCTGTTACCTGTCTGTCTGATCTCCTGCAGAGCTGCCAATAAATTAGGGTGAGGATGATCTTCCTTCACTGCATAGAGACATTCCCAGAGTCCAAGCATAGCTTCTCTTCCCCCATCCTGAATATCTTGTAACAAGGTGTGAGAGAAGCAAGCGACCCCCGATCCTTCTTTTATTGTCCGGTATTTCTGAAACACAGAGATATTATTCTTACCAGGGAGGTCTGAAACACACAGACAGGTAGAGCCAAAAATAGTGTGACATTAGGCGAAGTAGTAGACGGACGCTATCTGTCGCCCCGCATGATTTCATTTTGATGCGTTTAAGGTTTGCAATAACTTTGTTTTGTGGGAGTCTGAGACAAGCCCTACACCGCTCAGTAAGGAATGCTGCTGTTTAGAGCCGGAGATGCAAGGATTTATTTTGCTATTTTGTTTATTTTTACTTGCAACCTTTTATCAATAGACCTGGCTGCAAGCCAGATTTTAAAGCGGAGTTCCACCCAAAAGTGGAACTTCCGCTTTAAGTCCTCCTCCCCAGCTCCAGATGCTGAAACGGAGCTTTTGGGGAGGAGGGGGGGGGTGGGGATACCCTATTTTTAGGGGTACTTCCGCCCCGGTCGCCTTAGGCGATCGGAAGTGGAAGGACTCCTTCCCCCTCCCTCCCGAAGTCTTCTGGGACACAGGACAGGTCCTAGAAGACTTCGGGACCAATCACAATGCGCAGCGCTGCTCGCGCATGCGCAGTGTGCGCCCGGCCGTGAAGCCGCGGCCGGGTGCCCACAGTAGCAATGCCGGCGCCGCGGAGGGGAGGGGGAGAGCAGCGAGGCTCCGTGCGGCTCCATCGCTGGACCGGGAGACAGGTGAGTGTCGGTTTATTAAAAGTCAGCAGCTACACTTTTTGTAGCTGCTGACTTATAATAAACCTAAGGAAAGGGTGGAACTCCGCTTTAAGAAACTGCTGTCTGAACGGTCTTCATCCCAGGGAAGCTGATCCCCACAAAATCTAATCCCTCACATTACTGATCGGATCATAAATATAGAGATGTAAAATTTCCATAAATTTGGAAGCCATGGGGAAAAAAAAAAAACACTTTTTTCCCATTGTTTTCTGGAAAAATTGAAATTTTTTGTAAAAATTAAAAAAAAAAAAAAAAATCAGTGTGGAGTAGTTTTACAAGTTGAAAGTCATTTTGTTACACCGGGAAGGTGAAATGTATATAAAAGTGTTATTCTTGAAATAAAAGTATAACTTATTCAGTAAACAAACTAAAATTGCTTTTTAAAATGGTATTTTATTATTACAAGGACTGTATATGTTAAGAACAGGTAACACCCCCCCCCCTTCCCTCATAATAATATAAAAGCTTCCTGCCAATAAGCATTTCCAGTTACAGAAGCATATATTGCTCTATGAGGAGCTTGGTCCATGTCCTGATGGTCAGGTGTCATGGTCTCTATAAATGAATGGATTGTGTCGTTTTGGGAGGCCATGGTTTATAACACTTCCTTGCTTGAAGATGCTGCTGGTGAATAAACACTTTGTGATGATCCAGAAACAGCACAAAGAGTTTCTGGAAAGAGAACTCTGGAGGGAAAAGCTCCTCCCACTTTTATTCTGGTCCTCATCATTTCATAAAGTATTCTTAATGTCTATAGGGCACCTCTGGCATGCCAGAATGTGTTTTGTCACCCTTGTAGCATTTGGAAAAGAATATTTCTTCTCACAATATCTGCAAATGGCAGCTTTGCTCTCAGCAAAAATTGTACTTTGGAAATATTTCCAAATTCTAGATGTTGGTCTCACCATTTTACTGAGAGGAGGAAAAGAAAAAAAAATACTGAGCAGATTATAGGGAAACTAATGGTGGAGAACATTAATAGGAATTATTTAAAGGTTATAAGGATAAACTCATTTATCAGACAAATACACCCTCTTATCCCTTAGTTAAGTCCTGAGAGGACAGAAACTATCATCATCTACTGTATCCTAACTATCCCCCAACTGTAGGAGGTACAAGATGGAGCCCACAAGGAAACGAAATTGGAGCCTTTCCCATTCAGTTCCTAGTGGCAGAAATGCATTTTCTCTTGTTTGAGAACTGCACTGAGAAGTACAGTGTTACTTGAATTGTTTTCCAGGATTTTCTTGTCTTCGGCTTTAATTTGCAATAAATTAAGACTTTACATAAAGAAATCTTTAATTCCGATCTTCATGTAATATAGCTTGAATTCCACTGTATATAATATATATATATTGTGGCATTGGGGGTGTTTAGCTCTAGTGGTATATGCATTTGGAGTGAGTTCACGACAGCCAGAATCTTTGTTTGAGGGCATGGCAGCCCATGTTTATTAAAATAATGTTCAAGAAAACAAAAATCAAAGGGGTTTCCCTCACAGGGGGGTTTTCAACATCCAGTAATGATGGATTCAGCCTCCTGGATTATACATACAGCAGTGGGCCTTCCAATTCAGGCTCTCATCTGTCTCCTACAGACCATTCCCTTCTCAGCACTGTCCATATTGACAACAGCTCCTCGCTGCTCTGACCATCAGGCTTGGGTCTCTGAATACTTCAGTGCACACTGCACTCGCGACTTGTCCCTTGCAAGCCAGGACTTCTCGTGAGGGGGGAGCCAAGAATCATGGTCTTGACCCTCCTATCAGGCCCACACACACCTGGACAATCAGTGTGCTGGCTATTCCTAAATCCTGGTACCAGGATTGGAGATGTCGTCCCTCCCAGATCACTGAGAAATCTCCAAACTCCAGGCCCCCAACTGAATCTACCAGTGCAGTTCCCCCTGCTGGTACAACAGAGACAGTGTGCACCTTATTTTTGTGCATAAAAGCCTTATCTATGAGGGAGATTAGATTTTTATGCCAACTATCCCAATCCATTGTATGTGTGCTCCCTTCACTGGGACTCCTCAGCACCAATCCATCTGCCCAAGGAGACACATGCAAGCAGACGGACTTAGCGGCAGACTCATTGCAAAAGTCAGTGTGAAACCTTTCAGACTTTAGCAACACCTGATTACCCAAACTAGGTTGCAATACACCACTTCCACCATCTTGCTCAGATGGCGCTTCACAAACCTCACACAGTTTTGCATTTTCCACAAGTTGCATTAACCCATTAGTTACCTGCACACTTTCAGTACCAGCTGATTGCACTAATACTAAGGTACAGTTCCTCTCGGCCCCACCAGAGTGACATCGCAGTTGTCCAAGGCAAGCTCCGGCTCCAATACATGAAGTTCCCTGGAAATTTCTATTGACAACTGTGTTGTCTTACCACCAGTTTCTATGGGCAATAGCCCATCTTTAACCACAACGTGTGCTTTGCAAGAACCTGGGGTTTTCCCAACAGCAGTACATTTACCATTATAAACATTGACAGCATTTTTACCTTTTGTGGGCTGACCCAGCCCACTACCAATTTGAGACTGGCAGACATTAGAACCAGCACTATTTCCCTCTTGGGAAGCACACCCAAGTGCAGGTTTGACTTTAATGCCTGCCTCCCCACTGTACAGGAAAAAGTCACTCTCAAGAAAACATTCAGTGGTCCCACTAACTGGGGTCACACTCACATCATCATGGACAGTCTCTTCACCAGTCCTTTTCAAAGTAAACTCTGCGTTTCCAGACACCATTTCATTAAGGACAGTCTTCAACTTCCGGTTCCGGCACCGCATGGAGTAGCTGTTCTCACAGCTAGCTCCCGCACAGACTTCTGAACCTGCTTATAAAACCGGCCCAGCGGCACCCGATCACTACAGCCAGCTCCAGCGACCTCCCCCGATCATCTATGGACCGGTTCTGGGAAATCAGCCCCCCGAGCGTGACCGCCGAGTCGGCCGGAAATCGAGCCCCCGGCTTTGGCCTACATAACCGCAGCCCCGGCTCCTTCAGGCGCGGCCTGCGCTGCCACCACCAATGCAGCACAGAGCGGTCCCAAACCAGCTGACAGCTCTGCACAGAGGGTCCTGGAGATGGAGGTCAGCACCACTCCACAATCTGCTCCCCAGTATGCGGGGGGATAGCGACTCAGACCGCATCGCACGTGCGGTAGTGGCCTTCCTGACCCCAACCATTGAGGCCTCTGTACAAAAGGCCATTCAGGACTGCATAGCTCACATACATAGAGAATTAAAGGACCATACTGGTCGAATTAATGAGGCTGAGCACCGCATATCTAATATAGAGGATGACATCTACCAAATGCAAGGGGCTGAGTAATCTGTAGAAAAAAACAACCAATTCATATTACAAAAGCTCAAAGATTTGGAAAATAGGTCGAGATGGAACAATCTACGTTTCGTGGGAATTCCGGAGTCCCTCCAATTCCAAAATCTCTCCGACTTCTGCTCCAGGCGTATCCCAGAGACCCTGGACCTCCCGGCCCCCGCAATGGTCGAAAGGGCCCACCTTCTTGGCCCGCCCAACGCCAAACGGTCCACTTCTCGTCCCATCACAGTCAGGTACCTCAACCATGCAGACAAGTCTACTATCCTGCAAAAATTCCGCCAGTCAAGATCTCTGCAAATCGATGGTCTCAAAATCCTCATCTTCGCCAACTACTCCATAGAGGTATCCAAAAAGAGAAAGGCCTTCCAGAGCGTCTGCTCGCAACTTATCCAAAGGAATATCAAATTTACCCTGGCCTTCCCGGCGGTTCTTTTCCTCAGAGCCCCTTCAGAGCCTTCAGAGCCTCTTCCTTCGCTCCGGTCTCCCTCTCACCCATGCCAGACCATCGCCTCACCATCCGCTACATGACCCCTGGACCAAAGGAGCCCCCGCAAGGACTCTCCCAAGCGCCCTAAGTTCACCAATCCAACAGATTCCAATCACCGCTGAATGCGACCTTCTAGACTGACTCCTGGTCGATCATGCCTGCCTCAACTGGGCAACTTCTCATCTCGGCCGACTTACCCCTAGTGGATGTAATCAACTCGTCCTTTGAGTTCGAACTTTCCTTGTTGTGGTTTAGTAAGTGCTATCTAATGTTGCTGTATACTACTCTCCGTGCTCCGTATGCCTATTCTGCAGGTGCTGTCTCCTTCTCCTCACCTTCTCCTGGGATCGCTAGGGATTGGTCTCTAACCCGCCCCCTGGTCGTGAGATGAGCCATTTTGAAAAACTGGACAACCAATATCAGCCCTTCTTTACCCCAAGTCGAGAAGGAACTCATAGCCCTCCTCTACAAATACAAGTTCAACACTGACTTTAAACACCCCCGGGCCGCAAAAGCTTTTTACCACAGATGGAAACTCTTTATGTCAGCCACCCTCCCAACAGAAGACTTTGAGAAACTGTTAGGAGAAAATCGGCAGTCTGTGTCCTTTTAGAGCAGATGCGCGCACCTGTGCGTGTTCGTGCGCGCCCGTGAAACGCCACCAAAACGGCGCTATTTGAATCCCCTGCACCTGTCAGCAAGTGCTGTCCGTTCTACAGCGTCTGAGTACCTGTGAGCCCCAGCTCTGTTCCTGTATTCCTGCTCCTGTATTGCTACCTGTTTTCCTGATCCGACCCGGCTTGACCTGACCCGCTGATATCTGCCTGTACCGACCCCGGCTATCCACGACCATCCGTTTGTCTGAACCCTCTGTACTTCTGCTGCCAGCCTGTTAACGAACTTTGCTTGGACTTGACCATTCTCTGCCTGAACCCTTTGTACCGCACAGCCTGCTAGTTGCTGACCCAGCCTGAACGACCATTCTTATAACTTGCACGACTACCTGGAGCCTCAAACCACCACTAGTGACCATCTAGCCCTCGTGCCATCGGGTGCGCAAGAGTGGTTGTTCCCTTCACACGCCAGACTCCACCACCAGGACCCTGACAGAAACTAGGAGAGCCCTTCTCTTATTTTGGAGGTAACACCGCCACCTTTCTACAAGATGACATTGGATAAATCTCAATTATCAGGGAACCTCGCAAAACTGCGGGCCCCTGGCCACATCTCAACCACCCAGTCATTCCTGGACCCTGCTCTTCACACTGACCAGCTGTCTTCATTCAAGGACCCATTCCTCTTGGACAATAGAAACAGACCTATCAATTCTATCAGTGGTAGGACCCCCACCTTTCACCCCCCCCTTCCCACCCAGTGACCTGATTACAGTTATCGAGATCCATCTGGATGTTCTCATTACAATTGTTCTCACTGCTATTTTTCTTGTGCTCACTACTATTTCTCCTTGTTGTTTCATACCTCCTCCACTTTGTGGCATATACCAGATTGTATACTGCATGTCTTGTAAAAGCACATTGTTTGGGCAAGGTGATCCTCGCCTCGCTCTGCCTAATCTGTATCACTATGATTTTTTTCAATAAAATCTATTAAAAAAAAAAAAAAGACAGTCTTACCCACCACAGTAGTTGGGGTCACCATCTTCATTTGAGTACATTGTCTATCCTCTGTCGCACTTTCACTGGCCAACTCTCCCTGTTGGCCATGGGATGAAACTGCAGCAGCCCGTTCTAACTCCTTGGGACCCAACAGGTACTTTGCCACTGTTGCCAGGAGTGACTGCAAACATTTTTAAACAGGAATCTGGGCTTGCAGATAACAGTTTTTGCTCCACAACATTTTCTCTTGCTTTATTCCACAACCAGGGACAATAAAAAAAATCATGTCCCAATTGATCACATCCTAGGCATGGTATCTGGTGACTTTCTTCTGTTGCTAAGGGAGATGGCACCCTCCCAACATGGAGAAACTCCCTTGCATCTTGATGGAAATGGTGGGCCACTTCTCCCCTTGTAGCTCCTTCTTCCGGTTGGCACATTTTCTCCTGTTGCTATGGGAGACAGCACTCTCCCAGCTGCACTTTGCTGGCTCATTGTCTTGCGATTAATGGGTCTGACATCACCAACATTGCTATGGGCGACCACATTCCTCTCAAGCTTTTGGTGAGCCTGTTTCTCACTGCTGGCACTCAAAGCAGGCTTCCCAAACACAGATGCAGACCTTTGCACTGGAGCCTGGTACAAAGGGCACTTGGAGACAGCATGCCCCCATTCACTGCACCGCAAACAGCACTTTTGGCTCCATGTCTTGTCAGGGCTTCCCACACTGCATCCTCTTGCAAGCTTAGAACTTTGCACCTTGATAGCTGGTCTCCTTGCACCAGCATTGACAGTCATGGAAATTGTCAGGGGTTCCTAAACTTTGCATACAACTGTAGTTCAGCGCTATCTATAAGTAGTACAACCAAGCATATTGTGTAGTATCCTGATTTACAGAAGGCGAGTCAGCACATGTGGGCTCACACACACATAATAGAAATACAGGTATAAACATACAACACGTTTACATGTTTACTAGGGTTGGTATACTCAGTTCCAGCCCAAGATGCCACTAGGCTAAATTGTGGCTAAGCACATCAGGGTAAACCAAACCCACTAAATGGCCAACAATATCAAGCCAGACAGTTCATATAGATAGAAAAAATGAGGAAACAGGTCAGTGAAAGAAGTCCCCAAGCAGTGAACAGTAAGTGGATAGAATATCGAGTCTTCACAGGTATGCCGATAACTCCAATCACGTGCATCAGTGTGGTCCACCACCAGGTGCAATGAACACTTACTGGAAACCGGTAACAATCAGCATAGGAATAACTCTTATGGGGATAGCACCTCAAATAGGCTGGAGTGAATTTCCACCTCAGGGGTATGGATAGCAAGCTTCAATCAGATAATGGGCACCGAGAGTCCAAGCTTCAGGTCACCACCGATATAGCATCGCAGCAGCTCAACCATCCATGCAAGGAAATAAAAATCTCGCCATAGCATAAAATCCTTGTAAAATGTATTAAAAAACGGTGTAACAACTTACATGAGATACAGTAAACATGAGCTCATCATTCCTGACGTCAATAGCATTGCTCAGGGGGATCACATTTCTATTTATATAAACTGTCTGGCTTGATATTGTTGGCCATTTAATGGGTTTGGTTTACCCTGATGTACTTAGCCACAATTTAGCCTAGTGGCATCTTGGGCTGGAACGGAGTATACCAACCCTAGTAAGCATTTTGTATGTTTATACCTGTATTTCTATTATGTGTGTGTGAGCCCACATGTGCTGACTCGCCTTCTGTAAATCAGGATACTACACAATATGCTTGGTTGTACTACTTATAGATAGCGCTGCACTATTATTGTTCTAATTGATCTTGGATTGTGCCCAAAGCACTCCTCCGAAATGCTGTTCGCCCGGCATGAACTCACTGTGGAGCAGGGACCCGGATTTTACCGTCTTATGCCCAACGCAATACCTCCTCCACATGTGGCATGGAGGGTGTTTAGCTCTCGTGGTAGATGCGTTTGGAGTGAGTTCACGACAGCCAGGGTCTCTGTTTGAGGGCGTGGCAGCCTATGTTTATTAAAATGAAGTTCAAGAAAACAAAAATCAAAGGGGTTTCCCTTGCAGGGGGTTTTCACCTTCAACATCCTGTAATGATGGATTCAGCCTCCTGGATTATACATACAGCAGTGGGCCTTCCACTTCAGGCTCTCATCTGTCTCCTACAGACCGTTCCCTTCTCAGCACCGTCCATATACACAACAGCTCCTCGCTGCTCTGACCCTCAGGCTTGGGTCTCTGACTACTTCAGTGCACACTGCACTCTCGGCTTTTCCCTTGCAAGCCTGGACTCCTCGGGAGGATGGAGCCAAGAACCATGGTCCTGACCCTCCTATCAGGCCCACACACACCTAGACAATCAGTGTGCTGGCTATCCCTAAATCCTGGTCCCAGGATTGGAGATATCGTCCCTCCCAGATCACTGAGAAATCTCCAAAACTCCAGGCTCCCAACTGGATCTGAAGTTATTCAAAGGGTGCATGCTGGTTCTAACGTATTCCAAAAGAACCAGGTCTGTAACTATGGGGCATGAAGTAACATCACTACAAAAGGTTAAGTCGGGAAGGAAGAGTAGTTGCTACAGGTAACCAAGTGAAGGAACGAGCTGTAAGCAACCAGTCATTAGGCGTGGTTCCTGGTAAGGTGGCAGGCACTCTGGTAGTGAGGTGGTTGAAGTTCTGGCTCCCTCCCTAGCAACCCATCTCTCATGGCAACTGGGAGTAGACTAGCATCATGGAGATCTATGGCCCAGTCACTTTTCAGAAGAACTCTGTACTTTATAGCTGCACAGAGTAGAGGCTCATCTCATAAGTCAGGGAACTGCTTTGGATAATAGACTTTACAAGTGACCGGAGTCTTTGTTTGGTCCCGGCATTGATGAGCATGCTCCGTGTGAGTTATCTCCAGGGTTGCCAACATACAAAAATTAATGAACAGTTTGTAAATTTCAACTGATATATGTCAGTTATGTATAACTGTCATGTCTGTATATGTCAGTTATAGACAGCAGCTGCCTGTAAAAGATATGCAATTCTGAAGCCAGCTGGGCTCAGGCTACCTCAGGACATGCTCAACAATTTTCAGCCATTCTCAAGCAGGCTGGCACATGCACTATATGCATGGCAGCAGTAGGCAGTGGGCACGCCTCCCAGTCCCAGAGACCACCCGGCCACATCATTGCCACTGTGAGCATGGGCACGGCGACCATGGGTGGTTTCACGTAGCTGGAAGACAGTTGGAACTGGCACTGCTTTGGACAGCATACAGTTGCATTGGACAGGAGCAGCAGACAGTGGTGAGATTTTATGTCTGCAGTCTCTAACTATCTCCTGCACTTGTACCACATTCACAGTCTCTAATGATCTCCTTTGCCATTTCCACAGCCTCTAACCATCTCTTGTACCATGCCCGGAGCCTCTAACCATTTCCTGTACCTGTACCATTTGTGCAGCCTCTAATTTTCTACTGTACCATGTCCACTGCCTCTATCCATCTCTTGTACCATGTCCACAATCTCTGACCATCTCATGTACTATGTCTGCAGTCTCTGACTATCTTCTGTATCATGTGTGGAATCTCTGACCATCTCTTCATCTTATTTCATGTCTGTAGTTTCTGAGGGGGAGCCTAGGGAGAAGTCATGAGCGGGAGCGCCACTGGGACTGTGAAGAGGAGGATCGAGAATGAAACCAGAGCCACCAAGCTGGAGCCCAGAGATTACCGTCTGACTAAACCCTGCATGGTGCACTTGAGAAGGCATCAGTGATAGCGCTGCCAGGCCAGTCTGAGGAAGGGGTCACTGATGTAAGAGGAGAGTGAATGCAGTAAGGTAAGGGGACGCTAATATAAAGGTTCCCCCTTATATCAGTGACCCCCCTTACCTTAGTTTGTTTACTCTGCAAAAGGTGGTCTGTGGACTCCCCCACATCAGCGTTCCCAGTGTTCCCCTTTATATCAGAGTATGCAGGACTACTTCTTACAGTGCAAGGGGGAACTCTGTGGTCCCTAATGTAAAGGGCAGCTCTGCAGACCCTGATGTGAGTGAGAACTCTGATGTAAAGGGCAATGCTGTAGACTCTGATGTAAGGGGTGGGGGGGCTCTGGTGACCAAAGACCACATATCAGAGCTCCCCTTTACACCAAAGTCTGCAGTATTCCTGCTTACATCATAATCTGCAGCATTCCCTTTTACACCAGAGTTCCCCTTGCACTGTTTGCTGACGATACAAAGCTAAGCAGGGCGATAAATTAACTGCAAGACGTGGAAACCTTACAAAAAGACCTAAATAAACTAATGGGGGGGGGGGGGGGCAACTACATGGCAAATGCAATTTAATGTTGAAAAATGTAAAGTAATGCATTTTGGGGTTAAAAATATGAATGCGATCTTCTTGAGGTTAATGAAGGAACTTTCCTCGCCGGGGAGGGGGAGGGAGGATGCCGTCCGCCCAGCGCAGTTTGTTCCCATTAGGGGTGCTGGAAGGGGGGTGCCTCGTAAGCCCCAACCTTGCCAGGATCTACCATACTGACCTACTTTGGGATCTACCCACGTTCATTTAAAGAAGAAGATTTAGGCTCCAGCTTATTACCTATTTGCCCAAATGGTCCTGGTCGCTCTCCTTTTGTCTTGACAGTTTTCTCATTATGACTTGGGGTCCTAATTCAGAACTATGCCAGTTGTATCCTAACTTTCAAATAGCACCATAAAATCAAATAAGTAAGAACACCCCAGAATAAATGGTCCCAGTAGCGCTTATAAATGACATATGAATTAACACAGTCTTTCTCTAAAATATGTATAGTACTCCCAATGAAATCAACAACAGTCCATTTAGTGCTTCTGTGCTGGAGAATTGGATCACGTTACAGTCTTTAACCTTCACCACACCACGTGCATAAACTGGGAGGTAAAAAGCCCCCCAATGTGGAAAGACTCACCGAAGGTAAGTGACTTCAGCGCCTTAATATGAAAACTCTGCGATCAGATCCGATTCGGTATCAGATAATCTTTAAGTGTATGGGAACCGACCGATGAAAATCATGCAGGATTACTCTTTATCATCAAGAGGACCCGCCACCCCCATAGGACCAAAAAGAATGCACATATACCTTTTCTGAAGCCGCTCCGACCTGATCCCACGCTGAGCTGTCAGCTGACAGAGCGGCTTCAGAAAAGGTATATGTGCATTCTTTTTGGTCCTATGGGGGTGGCGGGTCCTCTTGATGATAAAGAGTAATCCTGCATGATTTTCATCGGTCGGTTCCCATACACTTAAAGATTATCTGATACCGAATCGGATCTGATCGCAGAGTTTTCATATTAAGGCGCTGAAGTCACTTACCTTCGGTGAGTCTTTCCACATTGGGGGGCTTTTTACCTCCCAGTTTATGCACGTGGTGTGGTGAAGGTTAAAGACTGTAACGTGATCCAATTCTCCAGCACAGAAGCACTAAATGGACTGTTGTTGATTTCATTGGGAGTACTATACATATTTTAGAGAAAGACTGTGTTAATTCATATGTCATTTATAAGCGCTGCTGGGACCATTTATTCTGGGGTGTTCTTACTTATTTGATTTTATGGTGCTATTTGAAATATTCTGTTTGCTTTTAGGCAGCTGCTATTATTATTAGTTTTTTCTAGTATAAAATACTTTTATCATTTTTATTGATGAAGGCATACTAAGCGCTGATTTGAGTTTATATACTTTTGTTGATTTTAGGGTGTGAGTAAGTATATATCTCTGTTTGACGTGTTGTATCCTAACTTTGATAAATGTTAAGGCCTCATACACACGGACGTTTCTTAAAAAATAAACAAAACGTCGGGCCCGAATTGGCGTTTTTCGGCATTATGCATTGGCGTTAGTGAGCGTCGGCATCATTAGGCGTTTTTTTAAAAAAAATCATCCCTCTGCTATTTTTCAACCTAAAAACGTTGGCGTTGAAAAACGCCGGTTAACGCTGGTACGGCGTTAGTGAGCGTTTTGCGTCGTCGAAAAACGCCAAAACGTTACAGCCTCAGAACGCGCTGGCCGTGGGTTCTACTTTCAGCTCACTAACGCAGACGCCCTCTACAGCTCAAAAATGTAGGTGTTTTTATGGGGCCATTGACCAACGTGGAGAGCTGCAAAAAATGCCAGAACGCCCTAAGGCCTCATACACACGTACGTTTCTTAAAAAATAAACAAAACGTCGGGCCCGACATCATGGAAAAAAAATCGTCGTTTTTCAGCGTTATGCATCGGCGTTAGTGAGCGTCGGCGTCAATAGGCATTTTTTTTTTTAAAATCATACCTAAAAACGTCGGCGTCAAAAAACGCCCGTTAACGCCGGTACAGTATTAGTTGGCATTAGTGAGCGTTTTGCGGCGTCGACGTCAAAAAACGCCAAAAGTTTACAGCCTCAGAATGCGCTGGCCGTGGGTTGTAGTTTCAGCTCACTAACGCCGACGCCATCTACAGCTCAAAAACGTTGGCGTTTTTATGGGGCCATTGACTAACATGGAGAGCTGCAAAAAACGCCAGAAAATGCCGGCGTCAAAAAACGTCCGTGTGTATGAGGCCTTAATATTTTCGAAATTGGTCTGCCTTTCTGTAACTGAATTTTGTTAACCTCACTTACTTTTTGAAAATAAAAACCTTTTGAAAGTAAAAATATGAACGCAAGTTACTCACTAGGGGGGAGAACCTCTGGAGGAATCCAGGATGGAGGAAGATCTGGGAGTCCTAGTAGATGACTGAATGAGCCATAGCAAGCAATGCCAAGCTGCAGCAAGCAAAGCCAGAAGAATATTATAATGCATAAAAAAGGGAATTTACTCCAGAGCTAGAATTCTACTCCTTTACAAGACTCAGGTCCGGCCACATCTGGAGTACCCTGTCCAGTTCTGTTCACCCGTCCTCAGGAAGGATGTGCTGGGACTGGAGAGAGTTCAGAGAAGGGTAATAAAGCTAATGAGGGGACGGAAGGACATCAGTTATTAGGAACATTTACAATCATTAAACTCATTCCCCCTGAAGAAGAGACACCCAAGAGGAGAATATGATCACAATACACAAATACCTCAATGGTGATCCCAGCATAGGGAGGAAACCATTCACTCTCAGATTATAAGAAGACACGCAGCCACTCCATTAAATTGGAGAAGCAGTTGAACCTTAAACTGGGACAGTAAGGAACCCCCTACTGTCAGAGGGGTAAGGATGTGGACCTCCCTTCCACAATAAGTGGTGCCAGCAGGATAGTTTTAATATTCTCTTAGATGGCATCTCAGCACCGCTGGAGCCCTGCAAGTGTTTGGCACAGGTGATCTGTGCACTGCTATAAGGGGGGGGGGGGGGCTGGAGTGAGACTTAAGCAGCACTGCCTGCACTGTGATTCAGCACTTCACTTGCGGGGCTGAGCCCCCCTCTCCAGTAAATTGTTGCCCCCGCAGCTTCTGCCCCTTCCGCCCACCCCCTTATCCCGGCACTCAAAGATATGGAGCAGCCAAAAGCTGCAATTATACCAGTTTTCCTTCACACTCATCCTTGAATGAATTTCTTCAAAAACGTTTCATCTTCATAGGATTACCAACAGGGGCGTTGCTAGGTCTACAAAAAATCTGGGGCTAAAGCCCATAGCAGCAAAGTAAAGAAAGTCATACGCTTGAGTGGCCATACACATGTATATAATATACATGTGTGTGTGTGTGTATATATATATATATATATATATAAATATTGTTACCTACCTGAGTGTGGATTCCCCTTACATCAGGGTCCCCAGAGAGACATACTTGCTAATTGCAGAACTGCACCCACCCGGTAAGAGACTCGGGGCTATGGGCCCCAGACTCGGGGCTATAGCCCCAATAGCCACCCCCTAGCAACGCCCCTGATTACCACATTGACCTTCTTTTTTATGGGGGGGTAAACAGTTTATTTACTTTTTCAGAGAGCAGTGGGACTTGTGAGTAAGGTTGGGCGAATGGTTTGGCCCAAGCATGAGTTCGGGGGAACACCAGAATTTGCAAGACATTCGGCGGCTGTTCGCCCTGCCGAAAGCCCTGCAATGCACTGGGGGACTTCCCCGCTGACAGCTGAATGAAAGATTGCTGGTAAAAAAATTGTAAAAAAAAAAAAATATGTGGGGGTCCCCTAGTCCAAAAAACATTTAAATTGATTTTCCCGACTGCAAGCTTTCTAGGGAAAAAATACAAACATTGCCAGCAATACAAAAATGGTGTGGGTACCCCCCCCCCCCCCCATTCCATACCAGGCCCTTTGCCTCTGGAATGGATTTTAAGGGGAAATAAAAAAAAACAAAAACAAAAAAATAATAAAAAGTGTGGCGTCTCCCCAAAAATCCATACCAGACCCTTATCCGAGCATGCAGCCTGACTGGTCAGAAAAGGGGGAGGGGCGGGCGAGCGCACCCCTCCTGAACCATATCAGGCCACATGTCCTCAACATGGCGGGTGGGTGCAAAGCGCCTTGTCCCCATGTCGATTGGGACAAGGGTCTCCTCCCCACAACCCTGGGCTGTAGTTGTGGGTGTCTGCAGGCAGGGGGCGTATCGGAATCTGGAAGCCCCCTTTAAAGAATTTCACCATTCACCAAAAAAGTGTCAAAATGTAATAAAAACACAGAGACAGCTTTTGACAAATCCTTTATTAAAAAATAAAAAAAATGTCCCCTGATGTAGATCCATTGTCAATCACGACGTCCGCCGCACTGCCGGAACCAAAAAAAAAAGATCAGTGCTCATTGACCACTGACCGCCGAATGTCTCCTCCTCTGTTTGACAATTCTTCTATAGGTAAGGGCGGGGCCTCCCACGATGTCACCTGGTAATCGTTTTTGAATACATGTTTTTACATTGATGCCTGTCCCCCAGGTCAGTACCTGGAACACCAAACACCATACCCTTGTATGGCCAATTACTTGCATATAAGCCTTCAAAATGGGCACTTTTGATTTTTCATGTTCGGCTCCCATAGACTTCAATGGGGTTTGCGGTTCGGGGGGTGTTCGGCTCATCTCTACTTGTGAGGCATTATTCACTTGTTCATCCTCATTTATGTTTATGCCTAATATTAAGGCCTCATACACACGGGCGTATTTAAAAAAATAAACAAAACGTCGGGGCCGACGTCAAGAAAAAAAAGTCGACGTTTTTCAGCGTTATGCATTGACGTTTTTGAGCGTTAGTGAGCGTCGGCGTCAATAGGCGTTTTTTTTTTAAAAAATCATCCCTCTGCTATTTTTCAACCTAAAAACATTGGCGTCAAAAAGCGCCGGAAAACGCAGGTACAATATTAGGTGGCGTTTGTTGGCATTTGTTGGCGTTTTGTGGCGTCGGCGTCAAAAAACGTCAAACGTTACAGCCTCAGAACGCACTGGCCATGGGTTCTAGTTTCAGCTCACTAACGCCGATGCCATCTACAGCTCAAAAACGTCGACGTTTTTATGGGGCCATTGACTAACATGGAGAGCTGCAAAAGACGCCAGAAAACGCCGGCGTCAAAAAACGTCCGTGTGTATGAGGCCTAATAATCGACTATTCACAGGTTTATGCATATATATCTCCATCTAATATTAACCCCTTCAGATCCGCGCTATAAACAAAGTACAGCTCCAGCGCGGATCTGAATTTCCGGGTGGACGTCCAGCCCTTGTGCGCGCTCCTGGCGCGCACTCACAGGCGGCAGAGGCATGCACGCAGCTGCCGCACGCTGCGTGGGTGTGCCCGCGGGTCGAGCGGACTCGATGTCCGCCCGAGACCCGCAATCCCCTGCGAGAGCTGCAGAACGGGGAACCGCCGATGTAAACACGGCAGTTCTCCGTTCTGTGACAGGGGACATAACAGATCTACTGATCCCTGTCACTGGGATCAGTTAGATCTGTTATGTCCCGGGCCAGCCCCACCCCCTCACAGTTAGAACACACCCAGGGAACACACTTAACCCCTTCACTGCCCCCTGCAGTTTAACCCCTTCCCCGCCAATGACATTTATACAGTAATCATTTAAATTTCTGATCGCTGTATAAATGTCAAAAAAGTGTCAAAAATGTCTGACATGTCCGCCGCAATATTGCAGTCCTGATAAAAATCGCAGATCGCCGCCATTACTAGTAAAAAATAAATAAATAATAAAAACGCCGTAAAGCAATTCCCATAGTTTGTAGACGCGATAACTTTTGCGCAAACCAATCAATATTTGCCAATTGCGACTTTTTTTTTTTTTTTTTACCAAAAATATGTAGAAGAATATAAATTGGCCAAAGCCGATGAATAATATTTTTTTTTTATTATTTTTTTTTTGGATTTGTATTATAGAAAAAAGTAAAAAATAAATATTGTTATTTTTTTCAAAATTGACGCTCTCTGTTTGTTTATAGCGGCGGTCAGAAATGACGCAGAGGTGATCAAATACCACCAAAAGAATCTCTATTTGTGGGGAAAAAAATGATAAAAATTTTATTTGGGTACAACGTCGCACGACCGCACAATTCTCATTCAAAATGCGACAGCGCTGAAAGCCAAAAATTGGTCTGGGCAGGAGGGGGGTTTAAGTGCCCAGTAAGGAAGGGGTTAGGCACTCATATGGTACTGCGCAGCCTATCAAGTCTAGTTATGTGCCCTAGAGTCCCTCTAGTGGTGAAGATGTGTAGGAGCTCCTAATGGTGGAATGCTATGGTTCTAAATCTCAGGTCTGTCTAGCACCCAGATGGCAATTATGATGTTCAGGTGTGTGCACTTAATACATTGATTTAAAATCAGCTCAGGGCAAGAGGGTGCTCAACATATGTAGATCAAATTCTGATGAAGATAAAACTGTTGAAAAATTGAAAGTAAACCCAGAAATGGAAGCTATTGACAGGTAAAATCAAATCCTAATGCAAATACAACAATTAAATAAAGTACATGGCAGTATCCAGTTTAACCACTTCCGTACCGCCGGACGTCATATGACGTCCTTGGGTTTGAGTGGTGATATCTGAATGGTGGGTGCAGCTGCAGATACCGTTTTTTTCAGCAGGCGATTCCCTGCAAGATAAATGTGATTTTAGTGGCGGATTCGCCGCAAGATCCCTTTTATCAGCAGCGGGAGAGGTGCCCCCCCTCCCGCCGCTTACCGGACCCGCCGGCAGCAGCGGAGATGATCCGATCCTCTCCCCCCAGTGTCTGTGAGCCACTCGGCTCCATAACACAGCCGGCGGAAATGACGTAAGAAATTACGTCTTCCCAACGGTCTTAAAGGGCCTGATTTTTTTTTTCTTCTGTCACTTTTTTCAGATTTTTTTTCTTTTTTTTTTTTTTTTTGCATTTTAGTGTAAATCTGAGATCTGAGGACTTTTTGGCCCCGGATCTCATATTTAAGAGGACCTGTCATGCTTTTTTCTATTACAAGGAATGTTTACATTTCTTGTAATAGGAATAAACGTGACCACATTTTTTTTTTTAACCACTTGCCGACCGCCGATCGGCATCTGACGGCGACAAAGTGGTTCGTTATCGCAAAACGCCGTCATACGACGGCGGCTGCGATAACGCGCACTGTGAGCGCGCGCGCGCCGCCGGAGGCGCGCCCGCGCGCTCACTGTGTCCGGGGGGGTCCAGGGAGCGGGTGCGGCGGCTTCGATTGCCGCCGGCTACCCGCGATGGCCCCCCCGGAGCGAATGAGCGGGGTCCGTGTATGTAAACACGGACCTCCGCTCTGTGTGAGGGGGAAGGGCTGTGATCACAGCCTTCCTTTACGTGAAGGCTGTGATAACTTCCTTTCCCCAGATAGGCAGTCCCCCTTACAGTTAGAACACGCCCAGGGAACATAGTTAACCCTTAGCGCGCCCCCTGCAGGTTAACCCCTTCATCGGCGGCGTGGGCGAGGGACCTGGGGGGGCCTGTGTCACTCGCGCGCCCGCGCGGAGGCCGCCGCGCGCGCGCGAGTGTCACGCGCAATAGCGTCGGCGGCAGCATACTGCCGCAAAACGC
>BLSH010460396.1:61708-79416 GCA_018402905.1 Glandirana rugosa | reverse complement strand
GGCGACGATCTGCGATTTTTAGCGGTAATGCGATATTGCAGCGGACATGTCGGACCATTTTGACACTTTTTTGGGACCAATGACATTTATTCAGCGATCAGAAATTTAAATGTCCACTGATTACTGTATAAATGTCATTGGCAGTGAAGGGGTTAACCTGGGGGGGGGGGGAGCTAAGGGTTAACTGTGTTCCCTGGGTGTTCTTACTGTGGGGGGGTTGGGCTAACATGGGCATGAGAGATCTAACTGATCCCAGTGACAGGGATCAGTAGATCTCTCATGCCCCACTGACAGGGCGGGGAACCGCCGTGTTTACATCGGCGATTCCCCGTTCTTTTCCCTGTAGCCGCTCATCGCGGCTCGCCGGCGGACATCGGGTCCGCCCGAGCCGAGGGCACACTCCCCAGGAGAGCGGCGGGTGCGCGCATGAGCGCCGCCGGCGCGCGCCCCCTGGTGGCCAAATGCGAATCGCCGCTTATTTACGGCGATTCGCGCAGGGCTCCCCGACTGCCGCCGTGAAAAGACGGCGCGCGGTCGGGAACCAGTTAAGCACACACACCTGAAGATCATAATTGCCATCTGGGTGCTAGACAGACCTGAGATTTAGAACCATAGCATTCCACCATTAGGAGCTCCTACACATCTTCACCACTAGAGGGACTCTAGGGCACATAACTAGACTTGATAGGCTGCGCAGTACCACCTGTGTTTTAAAGTTGTCCAATATATTCTGTCATATATTAGGTACAGCAGCAACCTAGCACTTTTTTACTAATCATTACTTACCACTAATTTTTAGCTGCCATAATAGCGCGAGGACCCCCACACCACTTCTCTATTTAAGCACTCATATGGCTGTTTATTTTAAATGTTTTTAGAGTGTTTGTATTTTTTCGAGTTTCGTGGGATAATTGGGAGTTCCACAGCTATGTGCAGCTAAAGTTGTAATCTTGTAAGCTTAGGTGGAGCCAGCCTTGACTTTACAGAGAAAGTCAAGGTTTGCACATAACTTCAGCAACAATGATATTCACATGTGATTATTTCTGCCATAGACATTTATCACAGTTCATTTGGAATGATGTATTTCCTTACATCTGTGTTTAGGACTTTCCGAGATTTCAGCTCTCTCAGGAAGGCCCCAGTGTCCATGTTCTCCAAGATGTAGGCCAGATCATCTTTGTAATACTCGTATATCCTCCCTAATGATGCCTCGGGATATGAAGACAGCTGATGGCGGAACTCTTTGATGTCGTCTATAGAAACACAGAAAATAGATTTACAGGGTTGTGGATTCAACTCAGATCTCACATTTTCAGCAATTGGGGAAATCAATTTATTTATATCTGTCAATCTTTGTTTTGTTCTACTTTGTAATACAGTAAAACCTTGGATTGTGAGCATAATTTGTTTTGGAAACATGATTGTAATCCAAAGCACTCGTATATCAAGGCAAATTTCCCCATAAGAAACAATGGAAACTCACATGATTTGTTCCACAACCATTTTTTTCATAAGTCCTTCAGTTTATAGTCCATATAAAAAGATTATAGCAATGTGATAGGTTGTCGTCACAATTCCTGGGGTCAGATGACAGGTGCGCACCACTGGAGTGCGAATCGTACCAAGGGTTGTGAAGCGCACCACAAAGGTTATCGACCTATGGCTGACTGCTGCTAATGAGTTCCGGCTGATACGGGAAGAGGGCCCCCTGGAGCATGGGCACTGAAACACAGGAAGCTAGTGCATCGGTTTCCCCAGGACGCGGAGTCTAAGAGCCAGTGGGTGTTCACCAGTGCCTCTATTGGTGAGGATGGATTTGGCTGCAACTGGATCCAGGTCGCGGCCCTCGGGGTCCCCTAGCTCATGCTCGGCTGGCTACAGGTGGAAGAGAGGAAGCAGCAGCGCAGGAACATCAAATAATAGTCAGAGATAATAGCAAAGGGTCAGGGCTACAAGCAGATAGGAGAAGCAGAGAAAGATGAAGATCGGGGTATCAGGCAGGCAGGGATAGTCAGACAAGCCAAAGATCGGTACACGGAATAAGACTCAGAGCAAATGAAAGGAACAACCACACGCAAAGCCAAACATGGGCAAACGTTGATTAGCAATGCAGGCTTGCACTTCCAGGTGTTATATCCTGTTCCCAATTAAGGCCTGGGGTGGAGACCAGCTGAGGAGCGCCTACTAAAGCACACAGGTGAGGGAGGCCAACAGATAAGACATGAATGTTTGCTGTGGTTTCATGACAGTTGTGTAACCATAATGCCCATCCACAAATGGCCGCCTCCACAAGGGGATTAGAAGCAAAATCCGGCAGGAGCTACAGAGTATAAAATAGAAAGGAGGTGCCTCTAAGTGTAGCAATGTGGTTACATTTAATGAAGGTGCAACATTTAACAACTCACATTGATGATTAAAAGAGGCACATCTAAGTATGCAGCATCCAGGGTAAAGCTGTCAACATAGACCATCCTCCCCACCGCCGGCTCTCACTGCTGTCAGCCTGCAATCCTGCCCGGGAAGACGACCCTGCAGTAGAGCGATCTGAAAGCGAGGCTTTAATAGGGGAATAGGGGAAACAGAGAAAGCCGAAGATCGGAGTATCAGGCAGGCAGGGATAGTTAGACAAGCCAAAGATCGGTACACAGAATAAGACTCAGAGCAAATGAAAGGAACAACCACACACAAAGCCAAACATGGGCAAACGTTGATCAGCAATGCAGGCTTGCACTTCCAGGTGTTATATCATGTTCCTAATTAAGGCCTGGGGTGGAGACCAGCTGAGGAGCGCCTACTAAAGCACACAGGTGAGGGAGGCCAACAGATAAGACATGAATGTTTGCTGTGGTTTCATGACAGTTGTGTAACCATAATGCCCATCCACAAATGGCCGCCTCCACAAGGGGATTAGAAGCAAAATCCGGCAGGAGCTACAGAGTATAAAATAGAAAGGAGGTGCCTCTAAGTGTAGCAATGTGGTTACATTTAATGAAGGTGCAACATTTAACAACTCACATTGATGATTAAAAGAGGCACATCTAAGTATGCAGCATCCAGGGTAAAGCTGTCAACATAGACCATCCTCCCCACCGCCGGCTCTCACTGCTGTCAGCCTGCAATCCTGCCCGGGAAGACGACCCTGCAGTAGAGCGATCTGAAAGCGAGGCTTTAATAGGGGAATAGGGGAAACAGAGAAAGCCGAAGATCGGAGTATCAGGCAGGCAGGGATAGTTAGACAAGCCAAAGATCGGTACACAGAATAAGACTCAGAGCAAATGAAAGGAACAACCACACACAAAGCCAAACATGGGCAAACGTTGATCAGCAATGCAGGCTTGCACTTCCAGGTGTTATATCATGTTCCTAATTAAGGCCTGGGGTGGAGACCAGCTGAGGAGCGCCTACTAAAGCACACAGGTGAGGGAGGCCAACAGATAAGACATGAATGTTTGCTGTGGTTTCATGACAGTTGTGTAACCATAATGCCCATCCACAAATGGCCGCTTCCACAAGGGGATAAGAAGCAAAATCCGTCAGGAGCTACAGAGTATAAAATAGAAAGGAGGTGCCTCTAAGTGTAGCAATGTGGTTACATTTAATGAAGGTACAACATTTAACAACTCACATGGTTGATGATTAAAAGAGGCACATCTAAGTATGCAGGCATCCGGGGTAAAGCTGTCAACATAGACCATCCTCCCCACCGCCGGCTCTCACTGCTGTCAGCCTGCAATCCTGCCTGGGAAGACGACCCTGCAGTAGAGCGATCTGAAAGCGAGGCTTTAAGTGTTCGAGGAGCGCAGTGTGGAAGGGATGACGTCAGTAGCGGTGCGGAGGACAGTCTATGTGGACAGCTTTACCCCGAATGCCTGCATACTTGTGCCTGTTTTAATCATCGACCATGTAAATGTACCTTTATTAAATGTAACCATGTTGCTACACTTAGAGGCGCCTCTCTTCTCATACCCAGTTGTGACGTGACGCTGCTCTTATATCAAGACATCGCTTGTATATCAAGTCAAGGTTTATAAAATTAAAAAATTGCTCGTTTTGCAAAACACTCTCAAACCAAGTTATTCGCAAACCAAGGGTATACTGTACTAAGGTATTATTTTATACTTTTAATTTTTAGCAGGTAGACGTCAATGCCTATTTAGCATAAATCATCATATTCAGACATCTAGCTGATATCAGCTAAAAAACTAAAAAACAATTTCTAATGCTCATCCACTAGTAATAAAAACTGTTTTTGAAATGTATTTTTACTTTTCTTAATTGTGCTTTAATGCCAACCCAAGCGAGAGTCTGTGCCACGGGGTAAAGTTAAGGACTTCTCTTCTGCCCTCTATGTGAAAGCCATGCCCTGCACAGTCACAGCTACTCCTCTCCAATCAGGGAGATCACACTCACTGCTGATTGGAGAGAAGTAGTTGTGACTGTGCAGGGGGTGGGATAGACCATTGAAGATAGACCTTGCACTCAGCAAAGCTCACTCTCCCTGCTCATTGGAAAGCTCCAGTTCTGACTCAGCAGGTGGCATGCCGTCCCTCTGCAGAGAGACCACTGCTTCTGCACAGAGAGCAAAGATCCTTCTCTGGCAGAGGACAGGCTTTTCAACTTTCTAAAGCAAACCAACTGTAAGACTTTGCAAATCCTTTTCTTTGATGCACCTATAATAGATTTAGCTAATCTTAATTGAACATTCAATTGGGCTTTAATCACTTCAATACCGGGCATTTACCCCCTTCCTGCCCAGACCAAATTTTCAGCTTTCAGCGCTTTCACATTTTGAATGATAATTGTACAGTCGTGTAACGCTGTACCCAAACAAAATTTTTATATATTTTTTTTCACAGAAATAGAGCTTTCTTTTGGTGGTATTTAATCACCACTGGGTTTTTTTATTTTTTGCTAAATAAACAAAAAAAATGATGATGTTGAAAAAATTAGTTTTTCTTTGTTTTTGTTATAAAATTTTGCAAATAAATAATCTTTCTTCATAGTTTTAGACCAAAATGTATTCTGCTACATTTCCTTGGTGAAAATAACCCAAAACAGTCTATAAAATTTAGTCTGTAGGAAAGGTATAGAGTCTACAAACTATGGGATATAAAGTATCTCACAAAAGTAAGTACACCCCTCAAATTTTTGTAAATCTTTTATTCTATCTTTTCATGTGACAACACTGAAGAAATTATACTTTGCTACAATGTAAAGTAGTGAGTGTACAGCTTGTATAACAGTGTAAATTTACTGTCCCCTCAAAATAACTCAACACACAGCCATTAATGACTAAACCGTTGGCAACAAAAGTGAGTACACCCCTAAGTGAAAATGTCCGAATTGGGCCCAAAGTGTCAATATTTTGTGTGACCACCATTATTTTCCAGCACTGCCTTAACCCTCTTGGGCATGGAGTTCACCAGAGCTTCACAGGTTGCCACTGGAGTCCTTTTCCCCTCCTCCATGATGACAACATGGAGCTGGTGGATGTTAGAGACCTTGCGATCATCCACCTTCTGTTTGAGGAGTCCCACAGATGCTCAATAGGATTTGGGTCTGGAGACTGCTTGGCCAGTCCATCACCTTTACCCTCAGCTTTTTTACCAAAGCAGTGGTCATCTTGGAGGTGTTTGGGGTCATTATGTTGGAATACTGCCCTGCGGCGCAGTCTCTGAAGGGAGGGGAAGCTCTGCTTCAGTATGCCACAGTCGATGACGGCATTCATGGTTCCCTCAATGAACTGTAGCTCCCCAGTGCTGGCAGCACTCATGCAGCCCCAGACCATGACACTCCCACCACCATGCTTGACTGTAGGCAAGACACGCTTGTCTTTGTACTCCTCACCTGGTTGCCCCCACACACGCTTGACACCATCTGAACAAAATATGTTTATCTTGGTCTCATCAGACCACAGGACATGGTTCCAGTAATCCATGTCCTTAGTCTGCTTGTCTTCAGCAAATTGTTTGCGGGCTTTCTTGTGCATCTTAAGAAGAGGCTTCCTTCCTTCTGGGATGACAGACATGCAGACCAATTTGATGCAGTGTGCGGCGTATGGTCTGAGCACTGACAGGCTGACCCCTCATCCCTGCAACCTCTGCATCAATGCTGGCAGCACTCATACGTCTATTTCCCAAAGACAACCTCTGGATATGACGCTGAGAACGTACACTCAACTTCTTTGGTCGACCATGGTGAGGCGCTGTTCTGAGTGGAACCTCTCCTGTTAAACCTAGGTATGGTCTTGGCCATCATGTTGCAGCTCAGTTTCAGGGTATTGGCAATCTTCTTATAGCCTAGGCCATCTTTATGTAGAGCAACAATTCTTTTTTTCAGATCCTCTGATAGTTCTTTGCCATGAGGCGCCATGTTGAACTTCCAGTGACCATTATGAGAGAGTGAGAGCGATAACACCAAATTTAACACACCTGCTCCCCATTCACACCCAAGACCATGCAACACTAATACGTCACATGACACTGGGGAGGGAATATGGCTAATTGGGCACACTTTGGGCATTTTCACTTAGAGGTGTACTCACTTTTGTTACCAGCGGTTTAGACATTAATGGCTGTGTGTTGAGTTATTTTGAGGGGACAGTAAATTTACACTGTTATACAAGCTGTACACTCACTACTTTACATTGTAGCAAAGTGTTGTCACATGAAAAGATAGAATAAAATATTTACAAACATGTGATGGGGTGTACTCACTTTGGTGAGATACTGTGTATATATATATATATATATATATATCTTATATAGGTTTTAACCCCCTGATAGCCCGGCGGTGACCTCAGTTAGGTTTTAGCGTCAGGGTACACGTCAATCCCCGGCAGGGTCAGATTAGTCAGGTACTCTGACACACACACACATACACTAGATAGGTCAATTAGTAGCATAGTATCTGAACAGATCAATATCTGTGATCTGATCAGATCTAGATTAGCGCCCCAGTAGATTAGAGTTCTATAAAATGCAGGGTTAGCAGGATCAGTCCAGATACCTGCTTGCACCTGCATTTAGCCCCTCCTCCCAGCCCAGCCCACCCAAGTGAAATATCTAATAGATCACTGACACTTACAAAACACAACACACACATATCTGCAGTGTTCGCAGAGTTCACGCCTGATCCCTGTGAATGCTGACAGTGATTTTGGTAGCAATTTGAAGCAGGCTCTGACAACCAGGGGTGCTTTTTTGCCTGTGAGTCACACTAGTGTACCAATAAATTTAGAGTCCAACATGTCAAACATGTCAATGGTACACTGGTAAAGAGGCCTACGCGATGCTGAGCATGACAGATGAGAGCGTTGGGGAAGCCTGACTGTCAGATTCAGGGTCAGTATATGAACCTGTAGACAGCAGTCGCACCCTGTCAGATAGCTAGCTCTGATGATGGAGTTGTGGTCCCTGCTAAGGTCAGGCGTACCCAACCCCGTTCTGCTGTCTCTGAGGTGCAAGAACCGCAGGGCTCTCGTGTGGAGCAGAGAGCCAGTACTAGTGCCGCTCATCCTTCTGGTGAACTGGCAAGCATCAGCGGCCTAGTACACCCTGGTCGTACAACCAGCACTGCAGTAACACTTGGTGACGTGGCGAGTCCCATAAGTGCAGTTCAAGCTGGTGTGGCTAGCACGAGTAATGTCCCACAGCCACGAAGAAGACAGACCCACAGAGCCCATAGTGCCCCTCCCGCTGAATACGTTAACCCTGATTGGCAACCCACAACTGATTCAGCGCCTGTACTTCCCCTATTCACTGGCAAACCCAAAATTCAGGTGAATACAGTTGATTTTACGACCACTGATTTTTATTCACAGTTTTTCACTGAAGATCTCTATAGATCTATTGTGGACCAAAGCAATTTGTATGCTGGTCAGTTTATTGCCACTAATCCCCAATTATCACTTGCCAGAGAATGGAAACATATTACAGTTTCCAAATTTAAGACCTTTCTGGGCCTTTCCCTCCTCATGGGCATAATTAAAAAATCAGAGTTGCGGTCATATTGGTCCACTGACCCAGGGCACGATATGAGCAGATCCTGCATTTCATGCACTTCAATGACAATGAACTCTGTCTTCCTTGGGGTGACCCTGAATACGATCGGCTCCACAAAATTTGGCCCCTGGTAAACCACTTCAACCAACAATTCATAGCCTTGTTTATTCCCAATCAAGTTGTCTGCGTAGACGAGTCACTGATTATGTTTTCTGGCCATCTTGCTTTCAAACAGTACATCCCCAGCCAGCAAGCCAGATATGGGGTCAAGACGTATAAGCTTTGTGACAGGGCCACAGGGTATATATATATATAGTTTTATAGTTTATGAGGGAAAAGATAGTCAAGTGGAGCCGGAAGGATGCCCAGACTACATAGGGAGCGCTGGCAAGATTGTGTGGGACTTTGTGTCCCCCTTATTCCGAAAGGGGTACCACTTGTACGTGGACAATTACTACTCCAGCGTGCCACTTTTTAGTCATCTTTTTAATCAAGGAATTGGCGTATGTGGCACTGTACGACCTAATCGCCGGGGCTTCCCCCAAGGGCTGGTAGAATCCAGACTTAGATGGGGGAGAGAGCCTGCTTGAAAAGTGGTAATTTGCTTGCGGTGAAGTGGAGGGATACAAAGAACGTTTTTGTTCTTTCCTCCATTCACGCAGACATGGCAGTCCAAATTCCAACGGCATCTGGTGCTGTGGAGAAGCCTCTCTGTGTCCACGAATATAACCTAAATATGGGAGGGGTGGACCTCAACGACCAGTTGTTGAAGCCGTACCTAATTGCCCGTAAGGCCAGACGCTGGTACAAAAAAGTGTCTGTATACCTATTCCAATTGGCTTTGCTGAACGCTTATGTACTATACAAAGCGTCAGGACGCTTCCTGAGTTTGGATCCTTCCTTAAATTTCAGGCAGAGATCGTCACAGCCCTTCTGTTTCCAGATGGTGCTGCACCCCAACTCCCCAATGCTAATGAAGTGAGCCGGCTGCATGAGCAGCATTTTCTGCATGCCGTTCATGCTACCCCTACCAACCGAGCCCCCCAAAAGTGAATTAGCGTAAGTTACAGCACTACACAGGTAGAGGGCACACTGTCACAGGGTCTCCAAAGATGTCACCGCATTGTGAGAGACCCTAACCTGAAACCATTATTGTTGTTAAAAAAAAAAAGTGTACCAAAAAAAAAAAAAAATTTAAAACCAAAAAAAAAAAAAAAGATAAAAATCAAAAAATAAATAAATAAATAAAAAAGCCAAAAATAGTTGTCAGTTTCTTGTTCTACTCTCTCTATAGTTTTCGCTCTATTCTCTCTCTATTGTTCTCTTTCTATTGTTACTGTTTTTTATGCATACCTGTAATTTTTTGTTACTGTGTTTTATAATGGTTTCTTTGCAGATATGTAATTTTTTCATGTTACTGTTTACTGTGTTTTATTAATATATTTTTTTTGCTGTTCAGGCATGCCATTCAGCTGCAGCACTGATTTATTTATGGTGACAGCAACAGCGTATGCTCCCACCATACGTAAATCAGCAACTCCAGCACCGTTGGAGGTGATTTCACCTTGTTAAGACTTTGAAACTGCTGTTTATACTTGTCTGTTGAGGTTATACTTTTATTATGGTGTTATGGCCAAGATCAAACACCTATGCTTATCTTGCAGTCTCTCTCCTGCTTAGCAATTTGTTTTAAGACAGAAAACCCCCACTTTCTCCAACTGCCTTTTGATTAGCTCTAAATTGAATAATTGTTAACCTCCCCCAACCCCATCCCAGTATAAATTCAGTTTAACTCTTGGGATGGCTGGCGAGGGACAGGATGGCCACTGCTTGGTTAAAGTGCCACTGTGCGTTTAAGTGTTGGCACTTTAAATAAGGCACTACTTTAAAAGGCATGTACAAACATTAGTTATCCATTAAAAACTCTGTAAATTTCCCCTTTTCCTTTCCCTTTCACTCTTTTCCCCTTCTCTACTCGCCAACGTTCTCATACTTATCTTCTTTGCAGTAACACCCTCTCTCCTCAAACTCTCATTTCTTAACCCCCCTTTGCCACCCCACAGCCAATGAATATCCCCCTCACTTTTGCCCTCTCAATATTACTGCACTTATCACCTCCTACTCATTCTGAGCCCACACAATGCCACCGCCTCCACTTCACTGCAGCGCCAGCCCTAAACCCTGGTTGTCCTCCATCCAACTCTTACCGCCAGAAGTGGCAGTCTAGCTTCTCTGACAATAGCCATAACTCCTACTGTCTTATCTCAATTCCTTCCTCAGATCCTTGAAAACTCACTTATTCAGGGAAGCCTACCCCACCTCCACCTAAGAACTGTGCTTGAGTCACCTCTATCAGATCATCCCCTGCAGCCATTACCTTTTGTACCACCTCCCCCTCCCTTTAGATTGTAAGCTCTACGAGCAGGGCCCTCCTATTCCTTCTGTACTGAACTGTATTGTAATTGTACTGTGTCCCTTCTTTATTGTAAAGCTTTGCGCAAACTGTTGGCGCAATATAGATCCTGTATAATAATAATTTATTTCACCACCACAGTTAAAAAAAAGAGCATATATACCGGAGCATAGGGGCAGGGGTGGAAATTGGGGTGAATTGCTCCTATGCTCCAGTATATATTTTTAAAAAGGGGCCATTAGAAGTGGGTTGATGAAGGGCGGTTTTCTAATGGTGGGCATACCCACCGATTGATTCTTTTTTTTTCATTTAAACCACAGGCTGCATGAAAAAAAGAACATTACAACATATGCCCAACAAGGACCAGCGGCGCACTGGTATATTGTAGACATGTGCGGTTAGTTTCATTCCAAATTAAAATTCAGATGAATTTTCATTTTTCTGAAATTCAGATGTATCTGAATTTCCGAATCACAATAATACCGAGTTTAAACAAATCCGAAACAACGAAGAAGAAAATTCGGACAAATTCAAATAACTTTCAAATCGTTTTTGAATACTTTTCGAATAGTTTTCACAATCCAATAGTTTTCAAATTTGAAAAGTCCTTGAATTTGAATTGTTTTCCAATTTCCAAAGAGAACAAAATAGAATAGAAAACAAAGGTATAGAACAGAAAAAAAAACAATAGACTAGAAAAGAATATAACAGAAAACTAAATAAAATACAACAGAGTAAAACAGCTCTGCTTCACCACATTATATTCTTTCATTTTCTGTTATATTCCCCTCTATTGTATTCTATATTTTTCCATTCTATTTCTCCACTTTCCACTCCACCCCATTCTCCTTGGCAATTGGAAAACAATTCGAAAACTATTTGAATTCGAAAATGATTCAAATTTGAAAACTTTTCGAATTCGAAAACGATTTGAATTCTAAAACTTTTCGAAATTGATTCGAAAACTTTTCTAATCGATTTGAAAATGAATAAAGGAAACAAATTCCAAAAATGAATGAAAGCGTTTGTTAACCCAAAAAAACTGCTGCTCCTGTCTCTTTAATGTGAAATTAGCAGCATGGTGCTTTTGCTTTTTAAATTATCCCTCTGTATCCCCTAAAATACCTGTATGATAATGCCAGGTCATGACTTCCCCCCTGAGTGCTGACTCCCCTTATCATATTAGCTGATCTTGAGAGCCCGTGGTCTGTGCAGTCTGTCACTAGCAGCTCTCCTATTCTCCAATGCCTGTCTTCAGCTCCCCCTCACTCTCCCTGTCAGTATGTAGAGTCTCTTCTCTGCTCTCATAATTAACTTTAAAAGCCCCTATCCCCTCTGTATTAGAACAAGAAGATACCCTTTGTCCGTGTTATATTATAAATATTCTTATCTGTATAGATAACACACCAGCTTCCTATACACGGCTCTCTCTCCTCTACTCTCCAGTTGACATCAGCAGCAGTGCTCGGCCCCCCACCCTCAGGAATTCTTGGCTGAGCAGAGGTGTTAGAAGAAGACAGGTGCCTAAAAAGACTGTTGGTACCTTCTTGTGCTTTTTAGCGATTGTGCGCGGGCCTGTGGACGTTTGCCAGGCGGCTCTATTTGATCAGAGTGCACCCTGTAGCAAGTGCTGTCTGATCTACAGCGTTTGGTGTGCGTTCCTGAGTGACCTGTACTCTGATTCTCTGTTCCTGCGACCCGGCCTGCCTGACTCTGCTGATTTCTGCCTGCACCGACCTCTGGATTGCCTACGACCACTCTCCTGCCTAGCCCTCCTGTACTTCTGCTGCCTGCCTGTTAATGACGCTGCCTGTACCCAACCATCCTTCTGCCTGCTCCTCCTGTACTGCACCGCCAACCCACTTCACGACCCGGCCTGTACGACCACGCTTCTCGTGCACGAGTGCACCAACGGACTTCTATCAACACCAGTGACCCAGTCAAACCCTCGTGCCATCCTGCACTCCCGAGCCACCTGTCTACTCTACCAGGGGTTCCCGAGTCAGGGTAGTAAGGGAGGTTACCCACTGCATAAGTCAGACTCGTCCACCAGGTACGTGACAAGAGGAGAGAGAAAAACAATTGATCCTAGGAAGCCTGTGTGTTATCAGTACAGAGAAGTATATATTTGTTATAACACAGACACAGGTGCTAATACAGAGGGAATGGGAGCATTTTATACAAGTGGCTTAACAACCAATTTAAACGAATGAAACAAATCTAACTAAACAAACTTAAGTAAATAACGAATCGAAAAGAAACAAATTTTATCATACATTTCTAGTGTGTTGTTGGTCTTTGAGTGGTTTTCTCAGGCTCTCCAGTCCCACCGGGGAACGCGAGAATGCAGCCGGTGGTTCCGCCAGCTGACCATAGAGCTGATTGAATACTAGAATGGCTCCAATCATCTCTATGGCCTAAGAAACCGGAGGCTACGAGCATTTTGTGACTTCGGTTTTGCCGGATATAAACAGCGCCATTGGGAAATTGGGGAGGCATTTTATCAAACCGATCTCGGTGTGATGCTTTAAGGGCTGAGGAGAGATCTAGAGTCTAACGGACCCCAAATAAAAAAAAAAAAATGCAACACTACCGATTTTTATCATAGGGGATATTTAAATTCCCCACGATAATGAAAAAAAAAAAAAAAAGAAAGGGACAGTGTAAAAATAAAATAAAAAGCAAAATTAATTTTAAAAAAATGCACCCCTGTCCCCCCCCCCCCCCATGCAAAGGTGAACGCAAGCATCAGTCTCGTGTCGTATGTAAACAATTTCACCATGCATGTGAGGTATCACCGCGAACGTCAGATCGAGGGCAGTAATTCTAGCAGTAGACCTCCTCTGCAGATCTAAAGTGGTAACCTGTAAAGGCTTTTAAAGGCTTTTAAATGTGTACATAGTTTGTCGCCGCGGCATTTTTAAAGCATGCCATGTTTGGTGTCTATGCCCTCGGCATAGTTACATAGTTAGTCAGGTTGAAAAAAGACACAAGTCCATCTAATTCAACCAAAATGAGATCATCTTTTATATTTCAACATACATTTGGGCAATATAGTGAAATTAACCGCTTGCCGACCGCTGGTCGGCAATTGACGGCGACAGAGTGGCTCTGTAACGCAAATCGCCATCATGCGACGGCGGGCGCGATACAGAGCCACTGTGAGCGCGCGCCGCCGGAGGCGCGCGCGCTCACTGTGTCCGGGGGGGTCCAGGGAGCGGGTGCGGCGGCTTCGATTGCCGCCGGCCACCCGCGATGCCCACCCCGGAGTGAAGGAACGGAGGTCCGTGTATGTAAACACGGACCTCCGCTCTGTGTGAGGGGGAAGGGCTGTGATCACAGCCTTCCTGTATATGAAGGCTGTGACCACTTCCCTTCCCCAGCTAGGCAAGCCCCCTACAGTTAGAACGCCCAGGGAACATACTTAACCCTTAGAGCGCCCCCTGCAGGTTAACCCCTTCACTGCCAATGGCATTTACACAGTAATCAGTGCATTTTTATAGCACTGATCGCTGTATAAATGCCAATGGACCCAAAAAAGTGTCAAAACGTTCCGACATGTCTGCTGAAATATCGCAGTACCGCTAAAAATCGCAGATCGCCGTCATTATTAGTAAAAAATAAAAAAAAATGAAAAACCCCAAAAATGAATTCTCATCATCCGTAAATGCGACCACTTTTGCGCAAACCAATCAATAAACGCCGATTGCGATTTTTTTTATCGCAAATATGAGGAAGAATATAAATCGGCCAAAAACGGTGAAAAAAAATGTTTTTTTATATTTTTTTTTTTGGATTTGTATTTCAGCAAAAAGTAAGAAATTTGGGTTTTTTTTGCAAAATTGTCGCTCTTCTTTTGTTTATAGCGGTGATCAGAAATGACGCAGAGGTGATCAAATACCACCAAAAGAAAGCTCTATTTGTGGGAAAAAAAGGACGCAAATTTCGTTTGGGTACAACGCCGCACGATCGTGCAATTGTCAGTTAAAGCGACGCAGCGCCAAATCGCAAAAAGGGCTCCGGTCCTAAAGCTGGAAATCCTTCCGGGGCTGAAGGGGTTAAAAGAATTAAAATTCAAAAAAAAAATTTTTTTCACCAAAAATTGCGTTTGAAAAATCGCTGCGCAAACACTTTGTGAAAAAAAAAATTCAACCCCCACCATTTTAATCTGTAGGGTCTCTGATTTAAAAAAATGTATAATGTTTGGGGTTCAAAGTCATTTTCTAGCAAAATAAAGTATTTTTTCATGTAAACAAATAGTTTCAGAAAAGACTTGGTGGTTCAGGTGGTTAGAAGAGTGGGTGATGTTGGGCATAAAATGCCAGGACAGTTCAACCCCCCCCCCCCAAAAAAAAATGACCCCATTTTGGAAAGTAGACACCCCAAGCTATTTGCTGAGAGGCATGTTGAGTTCATTGAATGTTTTATTTTTTTGTCAGAAGTGATTGAAAATGACAAAAAAAAAAAAAATTACACAAAGTTGTCACTGAAATTATATATTGCCCACACATGCCATGGGTATATGTGGAATTACACCCCAAAATACATTCTGCTGAGTAAGGGGATGCCCCATGTGTGAGACTTTTTGGGAGAGCCCATCTGCGTACAGAACCCCGAAAACCAATCACCGCCTTCAGGATTTCTAAGGGCAGAAATTGCTAATTTTGCTACTTAGTATCCATCACAGTTTGAGAGGCCATGAAATGCCCAAATTGCAAAAAAAAACAGAAAAAAACCCAAATGACTCCATTTTGAAAAGTAGACACCCCAAGCGATTTGCTGAGAGGCATGTTGAGTCCATGGAATATTTTAGATTTTGCCACAAGTTTCAGCTTGCCATTCATTTTTCAATGGCAGGGGCGGTAGAGGAGCGGTATATTACCGCTCCCCTCACCGCCCCAAAGATGATGCTTGTAGGACTTTTTGTAACGTCCCACTAGCGCACCACCCCAGTGTGCGCACACTCAGGGCTTTCACATTGGGGTGGATTGGGGAGGATTTTTGAGGCGCTTTACAGACGTTATTTTTAGCTAAATAGCGCCTGTAAAACGCTTCAGTGTGAAAGTAGCCTTAGTGTTTTGTGCGAGGGAGGTTTAATATGAATATTCCCGAGAGAAAGTGACCGGTCTACAATTCACCTCCTCTGGACCACAGCTGATGAAATTACCAAGTTTTCTTGTTTAACCGCTTGATGTTCTCGATTGAAAACTTTTCCATCACTAGCAAGTACCATGACCCTTTATTACAAAGCACATGAGGGTCGCTTCCTTAACCACTTCAGCCCTGGAAGGATTTCCCACTTTAGGACCAGAGCCCTTTTTGGCGATTCGGCACTGCGTCGCTTTAACTGACAATTGTGCGGTCGTGCGACATTGTACCCAAACAAGATTTGCGTACTTTTTTTCCCACAAATAGAGCTTTCTTTTGGTGGTATTATTGATTGGTTTGCGCAAAAGTTGCCGCATTTATGGATGATAAGAATTCATTTCTGGGATTTTTTTTTTTTTTTTACTAGTAATGGCGGCGATCTGCAATTTTTAGTGGTACTGCGATATTGCGGCGGACATGTCGGACCATTTTGACACTTTTTTGGGACCATTGGCATTTATACAGCGATCAGTGCCATAAAAATGCACTGATTACTGTGTAAATGTCATTGGCAGTGAAGGGGTTAACCTGCAGGGGGCGCTCTAAGGGTTAACAGTGTTCCCTGGGCGTTTTCTAACTGTATAGGGGGCTGCCCTGGCTGGGGAAAGGGGATGATCACGGCTTCCATATAGAGGAAGCCTGTGATCACAGCTCTTACCCCTCTATGAGAATGGAGATCCGTGTTTACTTACATGGACCTCTATTCTTTCACTGCGGGGGGCCATCGCGGGTAGCCGGCGGCGATCAAGTCTGCCCTACCCGCTACCTGGCCCCCCCGGAACACAGTGAGCAGGCGAGCGCGCCTCTGGCGGCTCACAGCACTAGTTATCGCAGGCGGTTTGCGATAATGAGCCACCTTGCCGCCGTCAGACTGCGGTCGGCAAGTGGTTAAAGCAGAGTGCCATCCAGAATTTAAAAAAAATTTTTTTTGGCATCCACTCTTTTAATACCAAATAGATGTAACCTTTTGTTTCCTTACTTTCAAACCGCCTAGTAATTCCATGTATTTTTTACTCACAATTTCGTTTCTCTCACTGCTGGACTTTTCCATTTTAGGTGAGGGCATCTGAAGCCCATCCTGGGTCTCCTGGCATCTCTTCCTGAAAGTAGTGCACGGTGGGTAACCATCATGCACTCCTCGATCTCGGTCCGCCTTGAATCTGTCTGGAAATAACACGATTTTACTGTACAGGGAAGCCCACTGACTCCTGGGAAATGATGAGTCACATCTCCCAGGAGGCCAGGAGAAGCAGGAAGTGAGGAGAAGAGCCTAGGACCTAAAAAGGGGCAGATTACAGAGACCGCCTAGCAACAAGCGACTTAGGGTAAGTATACATTTTTTTTTTTTCTTCAAACGTAAGTCTATATAGGCAAAGGACTTGAATTTCTGGGTGGAACTCGGCTTTAATCTCTATTAAATATTTCTCAGATACAAATAAGGTGGCCACCCCGTCCATACATACATATATGATATATTACAAACCATATATGCTAGTAACTGTTACAGGTTTATGAAATGATAAGGACATGATATATATATCCAGCAATGTAGCAGTTTAGCTGGAAATTAATTTTAGATGTCTGTGATAAATGTTTGTTAATGTGGGATTTTTTTAGTGCTCATACAATAAAGACATGCATTTATGTGAATGAAATAGTCGCACCTCTACTCTGTATAGCTTTTTTGGCTTTTGCTCCCTATATTTGAGATATACAGTCTTGGTCACCATTATTGGCACCCCTTCATGTTTTGCATAACTGAGTGAATGTCTTCAGAAATAAATGGAAATGTACCAAATTTATATCAGCAGGATCTTTTAATTGGAGGTCCCGTTTTCGGTTTTTTCGATATGTCTCATCTCCACGCTGATAAAGTAAGTGTATTTACGTACAGAAATAACATACTCGTGATTTTTTTAGGGTGTAATTGTTTGTAAATAGTGTCTGTAGATTTTAATTAAAGGTCGATTTGACGATGTAACGACCTATATATATAGTACAGGAATAGTAAAGTATTTGGACATTGTCAATGATCGTATATACCAAACATTATATAGTATATACATACATACCTGCCCCACCGGTGGAATAAACATAGACTCTTTATAAATTATCTCTAATTTCGGCTCAAGGTGGGTCTTTAA
>BLSH010460396.1:47094-61007 GCA_018402905.1 Glandirana rugosa | reverse complement strand
GCTCCAGGTTGGTCTTCAGGTCTTTAGATGTTTGACGGGGTGTTTTTTTCCACCATTCGTACCAACCTTCGAAGACTTCTGTCATCAATTTTTCTCTTCCCCCCACGTCCAGGGAGGTTCTTGACAGTTCCATGCCTGGAAAACTTCTTAATAACATTACGCACCGTTGAAACAGGGATGCCAAGGTCTTTGGAGATGGCCTTATACCCTTTGGAGGTCTTGTGCTTGCAAATAATAGCATTTCTGGTGTCGTCAGACAGCTCCTTTGTCTTTACCATTGTCACACATGAAGAGGGAATAACAGGTGGCTTTTTATAAAACCAAAATGTTCATTTATTGGCTAATTTGGGTCACATGGGTGGAGGCAATTCATCACAGGTGATCCTCATTTGAGATCTGCAACAGGTGAGCCAAATTGGGTTTCCATACTGATTTGCAGCAAAGGGTGCCAATACCACTGACAAGGCAAGCATTATGGTTTTCTCTGTTTTCCTCATAATGTTTATCTTTTTAAATGTTATTTATCATTTACAGGTTTTTGTCAAACACAAGCTATCTGTAGTAATATGTAATGATAATGTAGGAATGGCGCTGTCTAAAAATGAATAAAAATTAATGAAGAATATATATATACGTGGGGTACTGACCCTAAGAATACTGAATTATCAGATATCAAAAATATTGGTAAGAAGAAGTGTTAGTAAAAATCAGTAAATATCCGTAAAAAGTCCGTAATAATAAATCCGTAAATGTCCGTAACATTAAATCAATCTAAAAACATCTAAAACCTTATTAAAATTGGTCCAACTAGAGAAGATGATAAGATGGTGGTTTAAAAGATGTTGTAAAACAGAAAGGAGAAATATAAACTCATATGTGAAGTATGCCCGTAAAAGTCAGTAAAAATCCGTAAAAAACCAAAGGAAGATAAATAGGTAAACACATATGTCTTTTTGAAATCCAAAATCACTTGCTGAGGGGTTTGCAGTAATCATACAGTGGAAACCAATAAAATAGCTAGCAGCGTGATCTGCCTATCAGTATCAAGTCCGTGAGAATATAAGAGTACTTCGTGGGTTCATTCACAGAATGAGTATATCTTAAACTTTATAGTCCTATATTTTTCCTCACACTAAAGGAGATCAATAACGCATTTCCCTTATTTAATCTGTAGTAATATGTTGGTTAATTTGATACATTTCCTTCAGTAGATATTCCACAATATGTACATAAACTTCATGGGTGCCAATAATGGTGAGCAGGACTGTATTTACCTTAATACAATAGGGGGGTTGAGCCCACATCCATTGCATTTTTGGTCTGATTTTTATGATTACAAGTGGAGGGCTCCCCCATTCTAAGATTGAAATCTTGTAGGATTCTGTAGCGTGTTTGTTGTATCGCTAACTGATGCTAGCGCCTAACTGATGTCACCCGCGACACTAATATGGTGATCAGAAAAGAGATCTGTACAATATACTAGTGACACTGTGACAGGGAGTGAAAGGGTTAACTTGGGGAGGGGGTGATCAGGGGGTTAAATCTATATTCGGTAATATATCGTGGGTACCCTGAAACTATAAACGACTGATGATGACACTAAGTAGCTAACTAGCGTCACCGGGACTCTAATACGGTGATCAGAAAAAAGATCTGTACAATATACTAGTGACACTGTGATGGGGTGAAAGGCTTAACTGGGGGGGGGGGGCAATCAAGGGGGTAAAACCTTTATGAGGGAATATTTGGGGGTACCCTAAACCTACCTGGGCCTACCACTAACTGCCCTAACGCTGTTTAGTGCCACAAGTGACACCAATACAGTGGTCAGTGAAAAATCTGAAAACTGTACTTGGTGACACAATGACAGGGAGTGAAAGGGTTAACTGTGGCCGATTAAGGGTTAATGTGTGCCTATGTATACTGGGGTCAGTGTAGTGCTTGGTGTACTCACTGTAGATGTCTTCTGCTCCCACGCTGGAACCAAAAAGGGCTCCGCATGAGGAGATGACATCACTTCCTCTGCCTGTGTTTAACCAGTTCCCGACCGCGCCGGCAGTCGGGATGCTGAGCGCGAATCGCCGCAAAAAGATGGCGATCTGCAATCAGCCACTAGCCACTCCTGAGGAGTGTGCCCGCGGCTCGGGCGGACCCGGTGCCCGCCGGTGAGCCGCGATGAGCGGCCACAGGGAAAGAACGGGGAACCGCCGATGTAAACACGGCGGTTCCCCGCCCTGTCAGTGGGGCATGGGAGATCTACTGATTCCGGTCACTGGGATCAGTTAGATCTCTCATGCCCATGTTAGCCCAACCCCCCCACAGTAAGAACACGCCCGGGGAACACAGTTACCCCCTAGATCTCCCCCCCCCCCAGGTTAACCCCTTCACTGCCAATGACATTTAAATCTCTGATCGCTGAATAAATGTCAATGGTCCCAAAAAAGTGTCAAAAATGTCGGACATGTCCGCTGAAATATCGCAGTACCGCTAAAAATCGCAGATCCCCGCCATTACTAGTAAAAAAATAAATAAATAAATAAAAACCCCATAAATGAATTCTCATCATCCGTAAACGCGGCCACTTTTGTGCAAACCAATCAATAAACGCTGATTGCGATTTTTTTATCACAAATATGAGGAAGAATATAAATCGGCCAAAACCGGTGAAAAAAAATGTTTTTTTATATTTTTTTTTGGATTTGAATTTTAGCAAAAAGTAAGAAATTTGGGTTTTTTTTGCAAAATGGTTGCTCTTCTTTTGTTTATAGCGGCGATCAGAAATGACGCAGAGGCGATCAAATACCACCAAAAGAAAGCTCTATTTGTGGGGAAAAAAAGGACACAAATTTTGTTTGGGTACAACGCCACACGACCGCGCAATTGTCAGTCAAAGCGACGCAGCGCCGAATCGCAAAAAGTGCTCTGGTCCTAAAGCTGGAAAACCTTTCGGTTGGTAAGTGGTTAAATGGCTAAAAGCAATGCATAATAACTCTAAATGCTTTCAGAATGATAGCAGCTCTATACTGGGTCTGAGTTTCCTGGAAGGACGCGCCAGCATTTCCCTATCTCCATCTTGTGGCCAAAAGGAGAAATTGCATGACAAATGGTCTTTCATTGCTCCATGAGAACATGCCTGCTACGTATGTAAATGATGTACTAGGTTACATAGCCTAAATTCACCATAAAGATGATAGAAATACAAGGTATTACTGCTTACCAGGCAAGGTTTTTGTGTCCATATTTTATTTGTGATTGTTCATTTGAAGCAGAAATCAGTTCATTGTATCCACCGAGACGTATGACAGAATCTTCTCTTTTTATTAGCCTGCAATAATAATAAAGTTCAATAAATGTGTGTAGAATGATGAGAATCTATCACCAAGAAAAGAGCAATGCAGTCATTCTCACCTTTACAATTTGTACAACACGTGATGTTTGCACTATTGGGTGCATTGCCATTAATTTTTAATGGCACCCCCAATACACATAGAGGGGGTAAAAATGACCCGACCCTCCACACTGCGATGCATGCTGTAAGGCAGTGGTCCTCAACCCTGTCCTCAAGTACCCCCAACAGGCCAGGTTTTGGGAAATTCTCCAAGATAAAATAGCTGTCCAAAATACCAAGCCATTGACTCTGAATTTAAAGCACCTGTGCAAGATAAAGGAAAACCTGCAGACATGGCCTGTTGGGGGTACTTGAGGACAGGGTTGAGAATCACTGCTGTAAGGAACGGAAACACTGAGCTGGAAATAGACAAGTCAGGTGTGGTTTTGTTGTCCATAGACACGCATTGAGAGCCCACTGGAGTTGAAGGGTTATGCTCAGTGCAATGTGCAGCAACAATCCCCGGAATGCATACGCAGATGTGAATACGCCCAACGCATCCCTCAAGCCTGTCAGATTTTACAAATTCCTTCATAATCCACCCACTTAATACCTTGCTGACCAGATCCAAATACCAAATACCAAATCAGTATTTTTTCATAGAAAATTACTTATAAACCCCAAATATTACACATTTTTTTTTTAGTGGAGACCCTAGGGAATAAAATGGTGATCATTGCAATTTTTTTATGCCACCCGGTATTTGCGCAGTAGTTTTGCAAATGCAATTTTTTGGGAAAAAATACACTTTAAAGAGGAAGCAAACCCTGATGGGTTTTACTTCCTCTTTATTACCCTGCAGAGTAAAAGGATAATAGGCTAGTATGCATCACATACTTTTCTAGTATGTGTCACTTACCTGCATTGGAAGCCCACTCTGTCCCCGCACCAGGCTGCATCCATCTTCGCCCCTCTTCCTTCCAGGGTTGCGGACTCCAGCTCTGTGATTGGCCAGAGCTGCGTGATGTCACCCCTGCGCTTGCAAATCGTGGCACGATCACAGTGAAGAAACAGCACGGTGGCCTGTTTCTTCACTGCGCATGTGCCACTGAAGTCGGCACACCTAGTACACTGTATATCTCCTGGACCGTGCAGGTTTAGGAGATGTGCACAAAACTTACAGGCTTACCTGTAGGTTAAAGTGGTTTTCCAGAGTTGACAACCACTTTAATGAATAATAATAAAAAAAAAATACACAACAGTTACCTCAATTTTTTTGTATAATGTGAAAGATGAGACTACGCCGAGTAAACAGGGCTGGTGCAAGGATTTTTGATTTTGAAACGTCATTTTGCGCCCCCCTCATTGGCTCTGCCCCTGACCCCATCCCCTTTGTCCTGCCCATGTATGGGTGGATATTTTTCCGGCTCCTCTCCACCTGTTTCTTCATGGTCCACATGCCCACACCTGTGACTCTGGACCTGGACTGAAGACAAATAGTGGTGGCACCGGCTTGCTTCCTCATGCCAGCTGTGGTCCACAGGTATATGGACAAGCTAGGGTAGTATATGGATAGGCTAGGGTAGTATATGGACAGACTAGTGTAGTATATGGATAGGCTAGGGTAGTATAGGGACAGGCTGGTGTAATATATGGATAGGGTAGGGTAGTATAGGGACAGGCTAGGGTAGTATATAGACAGGCTAGTGTAGTATATGGATAGGCTAGGGTAGTATAGGGACAGGCTAGGGTCAGGGCCAGATTAAGAGCATCATGGGCCTGGTGCTGAGGATTTTGGTGGGCCTTTCATGCTCCCAGCATTGTGGGAACAGTTTGGGGATGGCCCTTTCCTGTTCCAACATGACTGCACACCAGTGCACAAAGCAAGGTCCATAAAGGCATGGATAAACAAGTTTGGGGTGGAGGAACTTAATTGGCCTGCACAGAGTCCTGACCTCAACCCAATAGAACACATTTTGGCTGAATTCGAGTGGAGACTGCGAGCCAGGCATTCTCATCCACATCAGTACCTGACCTCACAAATGTGCTTCTGGAGGAATGGTCAAACATTCCCATAGACACACTCCTAAACCTTGTGGACAGCCTTCCCAGAAGAGTTGAAGCTGGTATAGCTGCAAAGGATGGGGCAACTCAATATTGAACCCTACGGACTAAGACTGGGATACCATTAAAGTTCATGTGCATGTAAAGGCAGGCATCCCAATACTTTTGCCTTGCTAGTGTATCTGCCAAGATTTGCAATGGAACCCTCCTACACATCAATACTACATTCAGACATAATTTAGGTAAGGCCCTGAGTCAGGAGTTATGTTTAACAACATAGAGGGAACAAGCAACATCTCTACATGAAGTGACATGTTTGCGATTCAAACTCAGGACCTGAGCAATGGTAGGCAGAATTTCTACCTTGTGAGCCACAGGGCTGCTGCATGTGGAGTCTCCTACACATACATAAACAGATACTGCATTTCTTGGAATGTATAGGAATTACTTTAGTCAGGAGTTTCTCTTCTTGATTTATTCTGTGACATTTGGTGTTTCTTGCTGTGTGAGTGTAGAATAGTAATGTTATCCTCAGATTTTTGGGAATGGCATTTTTATTTCTGACGTTGGTACACATATCACATTTTTGGGCTCAAATTAAAGTGGTTGTCGACTCTGCACAACCACTTTACCCTACAGGTAAGCCTATAATAAGGCTTACATGTAGGTTCCCTGCATATCTCCTAAACCTGCATGGTTTAGGAGATATACAGTGTACTTGCATGTGCCGACGTCATCGGCACATGCGCAGTGAAGGAACAGCCTCCGGGCCGCTTCTTGACTGAGATCGTGCCACGATTGGTGACGTTACGCGGCTCCAGCCTGTCACAGAGCCGGAGATCGTGGCCCCGGAAGGAAGAGGGGCAGAAGATGGACGCGGCCTGGAGCGGGGACATCTCAAGCTTCCAATGCAGGTAAGTGACACATAATAGACTAGTATGTGATGCATACTAGCCTATTATGCTTTTAAATTGCAAGGGTAACAGAGAGGAAGTAAAATATATCAGGGTTTACTTCCTCTTTAAGATTATTTGGAAAGAATAAAAAATAAAACAAATGGGACTAATTTTAAATTTCCATAAGCAGTGGTATTGTTTTTGGTTTGGAGAAATATTTTTGTGAGATATCAACAAATGAAAGTGACAGGGAAAAAAGTATTTTAAAATTATATTATTTACATTCTACTATTCTTAAAAACAGAATAGATTATCAAAATTGCAGCATTGTTGCAAGGACAATTTCTTTGAGAGAAAGATACATTTCATCTCAACATGAAAAGGATTTCTTTGTGGAAGTTACAATTGTATTATAATGAATGGCTGAACATTGCATTGGGCTGCATTGCTCCAACTTTTACTCCCAAGAAACTCTCACAGCTCTCATTTTGGTATTTACTATAGCAGCCTGCAATTACTCCATGGAAGCAAAATTTAGAGCAGTTTGAGGTCTGAGCATGCTCAGTTGTGCTCAGCTGTGCTCTGCACCTAGGAGTAGAGATGGGCAATTTATCTCTTCTCAGACTTTTTAACATATTTCAGTGTAGAAATCGCTTTTTCACACAGTTTAAAAGCAGATTATGTTTAAACAATATCCCACAAATTTTAATACAATTTAGGTGATTATATCATGCTCTAAACCAGGGATAAGCAATTAGCGGACCTCCAGCTGTTGCAGAACTACAAGTCCCAAGAGGCATAGCAAGACTCTGACAGCCACAAGCATGACACCCAGAGGCAGAGGCATAATGGGACTTGTAGTTTTGCAACAGCTGGAGGTCCGCTAATTGCTTATCCCTGCTCTAAACATTATTTCCATGTGCACTTCTCCAGGTCTTAACTGAAGTAAGGATTTGGGTGCTATAGTGAATGTCGTTTTGGCAAAATGTAATGCCATTTGCCACTCAGTACCACAAATGTGCACCTGAGCACTATAGTAAATAAACCCCACAGAGTAATTGTTTTCTCTCTGTACTAATGGTGAGCCTGCATCCTTCTTCCTAAGATAAAATATATATATGTACAAAGCTTGCTTACAAAGTGGGAGTTGGGAGGAAATGGGTATTTTGTGAAAGCTGTGGGAAAGGAACAAGAGCTAGCTTCTATGTTGTGCTACACTACACTGTGTGGAACTCAGCTGCCACCTGTTATTTACATAACAATAGTGCCTGCCGTCCGCAATTTACATAACAATAGAGCCTACCAGTCACCCTTAATTTACATAACAATAGCGCTGGCTGCCCGCGATTTGCATAACAATGGTGTAGACACGCAGAGCTAAACAGCATTAATGACCCACTGGCAGGGGCTATCTTGAGGTAGGGGCCTGGAGCTGCAGCTCCAATAGCCCCTATGTTAATCCAGCCCTGACGATGAACAACTGCCTAAACTAAGTATATACAACAGATAGGGAATGCAAAATCCTAATCGTAGCCAAGCCCGGGTCATACACAGGAGATCAAGTAGAGGGAGCTGTAAGCAAGACAAGGCATGAAAAGGGTAACAGGAGACGCAGAGAGCAGGTGGGAAGGGATTCGACTGCAGGGCGGGGGTCCAGGAACAGATGCAGGATGCAGGATCACAGATCAGGGGCACATGGAGACCAAAACACCAAGGCAACCACAACAGGACAGACAGGATTTAAATAGAACTGAAATACAAAACCAGCTGCGCCACCCCTATTAATAAATCATAACAACCTATGCATCATATTCATAAATGATCACATGGTAATCTGTGTAAATCTGTGCAAACAGTTCCGGTCCTTCGCACTCAACGACGCCACTTGCGCCCACGGTGGAACGCACGCTGGAGCAGACGCCAACAGACCCCTGTGATTATGCGAGTTGTCTTGTATTTCCTGTAAGTAGTTTTTTTTATACTTGCACAAATAAAACAGTTTTACAGTACTTCACTATGAGGCTCTTTCTATTTCTCTGAGAAATTGTGGAGTGGGAGTGTCCTATTGTCTCCATCTGGAAAAGCCATCCCCGCTGTGGGTTAGGATCCTGCCACCACCAGTACCCAGTCTGTTTGACCCCTAGACTGAAAAGCTAGGGATCCATTACCTCTGGTGAGTGGGGCTACATGTGGGGGCCGGCACTGAGCACTGCGGATTGGCTTTTTGAGCACTTTTTGGAGCACCTTTATTTAATTTTAAAGCACTGCAATCACTTTACTGATCACCAATGTGCACATTTTATGCATTGCGATGGACTATCATTGAAAACCATTGGATTTATTTCACTGTGGACATTATCACTATGATAAGGACTGTTTTCACAGATTTACACAGATTACCATGTGATCATTTATGAATGCATAGTTACATAGTTAGTCAGGTTGAAAAAAGACACAAGTCCATCCAGTTCAACCAAAAAAAACAAAAACAAAACATTTATAAATATATATAACCAAATAATCCCATATACAATCCTTCACCCACAGCTGATCCAGAGGAAGGCAAAAAATCCCAGCAAAGCCAATGATCCAATTTGCTATAACGGGGGAAAAAATTCCTTCCTGATCCCCCGAGAGGCAATCGGATTCACACTGGATCAACTTTACCTATAAATGTCAGTGCCCAGTTATATTATTTACATTAAGGAAAAAATCCAGGCCTTTTTTAAAGCAATCAACCATGCTGGCCAAAACCACCTCTGGAGGGAGTCTATTCCACATTTTCACAGCTCTTACTGTGAAGAAACCTTTCCATATTTGGAGATGAAATCTTTTTTCCTCTAGACGTAAAGCATGCCCCCTTGTCCTTTGTGATGACCTTAAAGTAAATAACTCAACACCAAGTTCACTATATGGACCACTTATATACTTGTACATGTTGATCATATCCCCCCTTAATCTCCTCTTATCAAGAGAGAATAAATTCAGATCCTCTAATCTTTCCTCATAGCCGAGCTCCTCCATGCCTCTTATTAGTTTGGTTCCCCGATATCCTTTTTGAGAACTGGTGCCCAAAACTGAACTGCATATTCCAGATGAGGTCTTACTAATGATTTGTACAGGGGAGCAAAATAATGTCTCTATCTCTGGAGTCCATACCTCTCTAAATACAAGAAAGGATTTTGCTTGCTTTGGAAACCGCAGCTTGGCATTGCATTCCATTATTAAGCTTATGATCTACCAAAACCCCCAGATCCTTCTCCACTAGTTGTACTCTCCCTAGTATGTATGATGCATGCATATTCTTTCTTTCAAAAATTTTATTGAAATTTATACAAGTCAAGTAACATACAATGTAACATTAGAAAGATAAAGTGATCAAGCAAAATATAACTATATCATCATTGATACCACATTTAACATACCCAGCTCTATATCCATCAGAGAGATATTGTTCAGAGGGGAGAGAAGGCAACATAAGAAGTAGCTTAATAAACATAAGTGAAATGCTGGAAAATCCCCGTCCTCCATGCACCCCATAACGGGAACACACTGTGCGTCCAGAGGGTAAGATGCTTTAACAGGAGCAAGTGGATCAGTAGCCTGCCCCCTGCTTCTGATGAAAGCTAAAATATAGGGTATGTAAGAATAGCAACCCCAGGGCGGGGTATCAGGTTCCTAATGGATTCAATTTAATTAAAAAAAAAGAAAACCAACAGGGTCTAATATCAGAGGTATTCTGGAGTCTTGAGAAAGAAAGGCGTGAACAGAGATGAAAAAGGAGAACAGAAGAAAGGAAGAAAAAGTGGAAGAAAAGAAGCACCTTGGTTCAGATCGGGTTATTCCTGTTTGATTGAAGGATAAGTCCTGGGATGAAGGAGACCACTATATAATTGGCCCATGGCTCCCAGATCCCCTCAAACCGTTTGGTGATGTCCGATAGGATACTGGCCATTTTCTCCTGAGACATGATCCAAGAGATTTTCCGAACTGTTGCTGCAAAGGACACCCTTGATTTTTTTCCAGGATTTGGCAATGGAAAGTTTAGCTCTGATTAAAATGAATTGAACCAATTTCCTGTTGGGCTTTGACAGGTTCGGTATGTGGGAGTTGAGGAGGGCGATCTCAGGGGACCTAGGAACCTGAGACTTGGTGAGCTTTACAATAAGATTGAAGATTCTTCTCCAGAAAGGTCTAATCCTTGGGCATTCCCACCAAATATGTGGCATTGAGCCGAGCAGAGCGCAACCTCTGAAGCACTGTGGGTTAGCCGTGGGATAGATACTGGCTAGTTTAGATGGAGTGAGATACCATCTAGTAATTACTTTAATGCTGGCCTCCATGAGGATCGTATTTAAGATGCCTCGGGAAGAGTTGGAGAGTGCACTGTGCCATGTCTCTAGGTCCCATGAAATCTGGAGATCCTCCTCGCACTGCTTCATGTATGGGGTCTTATTCATTATCTGAGTGAGGGCCGCATAAACTACTGAGATGCCTCCCCTCTGCTCCAAGGCTTGGCCACACCATGTTTCATAGGCTGTAATTTTAGGGGGAAGAGGCTTCTCTTTCCAGATATGCTTAAGAAAATGGGAGATTTGTTGGAATCTAAATTTCTCAGAAGCAGGGATATCCAGTTTACTTATACAATAGCCCAAAGAAATTGGACCTGAAGGAGTAAAGAAATGTCGTATGCAGTACAGCCCCTTATCCAGCCACCATTGAAATGCTTTAATGTCTAGTCCGGGGGGGGGGGAGTTTGGATTGTGGAAGATGTGTGCTAGGGGATTTAAAGTGGAAACCAATGCAGAATGGTTTTGTAGTGAATCCCAAAGGGCAAATGAGTGGGAAAGGGTTGGGGATAATATAGAGAGTCTTTTTTTTGGATGAGTCCAGAGAAGGAAATCTATAGTGAACTGTGGAGCTGCCTGCCGTTCTATCTGAATCCAGTCCGGTTTCTCAAACTTCGTATAGACCCGGGAGAGTTGAGCCAGTCTAGCTGCTTGGAAGTATTTGAGGAGAGAGGGAACACCTAAACCTACCTTCTTCCTATGGCGAAATAACGTGCTTTGGGAGAACTTAAATCCTGAGTTGCCCCATACAAATTTGAGGATTTTACTCTGGAGGGATCATAAGTGATTTCTCCTAATAGGGATGGGTAGGGCTCTAAATAGGTATACAATCCGCGGGAGGAGAGTCATTTTGACTGCACTGATTCTACCCAGCCAGGAGAGATTGCCCTTCGACCATAGTTTTAGGTCTTCCTCTAATTTTCGGTAAATGGAGGGAAAGTTACCCGCATATAAATCCTCTATTTTGGCCGTCAGATTAATCCCCAAGTATTTAATAGAGGACCGGCTCCATTTATAGGGAAATGAGCTTTCCAGTGACGAGACTGTTTCCTGCGGGAGGGAAATATTCAGCGCATGTGATTTGGAATAGTTCACTGCTAACCCTGAGTGCTTAGTAAAGTCGTCTAATAGTCAACTTAAGTTGGGAAGGGAGGTGTGAGGGGAAGTTATGAATAGCAGGATGTCATCCGAGAAGAGGCCACATTTATGGGTTTGGGGACCACAGGAGACCCCTTGAATTTCAGGGTTTTGACGTGTAGCGATTGCTAGGGTTTCAATAGCTATAGCGAAGATCAGTGGGGAGAGAGGACATCCTTGTCTTGTCCCTTTGGCTATAGGTATCGGGTTGGAGAGGTACCCCTGTAACCTTATTTGAGCTGAGGGAAAGGAATAAAGGGCCTTAATGATCCCCAAGAAGCGCTGGCCGAATCCCGATCTCTCCAGAATCGTAAGTATGTAGTTCCAGGAAACTGAGTCAAAGGCCTTCTGGAGATCGAGGGATAGGACCATGCCCCGCTGTTTAATGCATGCATATTCTTAGCCCCCAAGTGCAGAACTTTACATTTATCAACATTAAACCTCATTTGCCACACAGTCGCCCAATTAGACAGAGCATTGAGGTCTGCTTGTAAGTTGGAGACATCCTGCAAGGACGTTATTCCACTGCATAGCTTGGTGTCATCAGCAAACACTGAAATTGTACTTTTAATCCCAGACCCGATATCATTTATAGATATATTGAAAAGTAAGGGCCCCAACACTGAACCTTGGGGTACACCACTGATAACCTTAGACCATTCAGAATAAGAATCATTAACCACTACTCTCTGAATTCGGTCTTTTAGCCAGTTTTCTATCCATTTACAAACTGATCTTTCCAAGCCTGTAGACTTTACCTTACACATTAGCCGTGTGTGGGGAACGGTGTCAAACGCTTTTGCAAAATCCAAGTATACCACGTCCACAGCCACCCCTCTGTCCACGTATACCACGTCCACAGCCACCCCTCTGTCCAAGTATACCACGTCCACAGCCACCCCTCTGTCCAAGTATACCACGTCCACAGCCACCCCTCTGTCCAACATTTTACTTACCTCCTCATAAAAAGAAATTAGGTTTGTTTGACAACTTCTGTCTTTCATGAATCCATGCTATCCGTTGCTTAAAATATTTTTATCCAACAAGAACTCATCTATGTGGTCCTTTATTAAACTCTCTAGTATCTTCCCAGCTATAGAAGTTAGACTAATAGGTCTATAGTTACTTGGTAAAGACTTTGATCCCTTTTTAAATATGGGCACCACATTGGCCCTATGCCAATCCAGTGGTACTATTCCAGTCATTAAGGAGTCCCTAAAAATGAGATACAATGGCTTTGAAATGACAGAGCTCAATTCCTTTAGGATCTGTGGATGGATGCCATCTGGTCCAGGTGCTTTATCTACCTTTATTCTGTCTAAATACTTCTGGACCATTTCACTTGGGGCTGTGTCACTACCAACCCCGGCGTGGACATGAGCTCCCCCATGCTCATTTGTATACACAGAGCTGAAGAAAGTATTTTATAAGTTTGCCTTCTCTTTGTCTCCAGTCACGCACTCTAGATTATTTTGTAAAGGGCCTACATGCTCAGACCTGACCTTTTTACTATTAATATATTTGAAGAATTTTTTGGGGTTTGTCTTACTATCTTTTGCAATCTGTCGTTCGTTGTGAATTTTTGCATCCTTGATTTCCTTTTTACATATTCTGTTATATTCTTTGTAACATTTAAAAGATGATAGTGTTCCCTCATTTTTATATTTTTTAAATGCTCTTTTCTTATCATTTATAACTTTTTTAACTTTGGCCGTGAGCCATATAGGTTTTCTTTTTAGCCTCTTAAATTCATTGCCCATGGGAATATACTTTGCAGTGAGTTCGCATACAGTTTTTTTGAAAAATTCCCATTTCTGTTCTGTGTTCATTGATGCCAATATTCCCTCCCAGTCTAAGTCCTGGAGAGCAGCCCTCATCTTTGTAAAATTTGCTCTCTTAAAATTAAGTGTTTTTATCTTTCCTGTTTGTGTTTGTTGCTTGCAGCTTACATTAAATGAAATCATGTTATGGTCACTGTTACCCAGATGTTCTTTTATATGAATATTGGTAATAAGCTCTGCATGGTTAGAGATTACCAGGTCCAGCAAAGCATCATTCCTAGTTGGGGCCTCAATAAACTGGACCATAAAATTGTCCTGTAATAGGTCTATACATTTTTGCCCTTTAGCTGTCCCAGCA
>BLSH010460396.1:24907-35855 GCA_018402905.1 Glandirana rugosa | reverse complement strand
AACTACTTTATGTAGTGCAAGGGTCTGCCTGATTGCATACAAATTGAGAGTGCTTAGGTTTGACCTGATATTTTATGGTTCTGGTAAATCTAAAGGAAAGTTGTACAAGAAAAATAGTATGATGTATGGCCAGCCTTAAGCCTCGTACACACGGTGTGACGGTCGTACAGCCCAAATCGTATGTCGGCTGTTGTGTCTCGCATACTGACATGCACTAAGCGATCGTACGACCAAGCCGAACGTGGCGACGTGTTACAAGCGTACAAAGAGGAAGCTCAGGTGCACGTGATTTTTGAAGTAGGAACGTAGGTTTACACGAATGGACACTTCCGGGCTTTCCTGACTTCTGAGCATGCGTGTTTTGCACAGTACAACTTGTTGGACCAACTTCTCTGTACACAACGGTCGTACAGCCGCTTGTTGGACAACCAAAGTTTTCTAGTCTGCTCATCCAACTTCTGCTGTACGACCGTGCTACTTTGGCTGTTCTAATCACGCGTACTAACGGTCGGATGATCGTACAACAAGCGGTCGTACGACCGTTTTCACACAACCGTGTGTATGAGGCTTTAGTTGTTTATAGGAGATTAGAGGCAGTTGAGTTTACTGGCATTTTTTTGAAAGCAGAAAAAATGCATACAGGACTGTAGTTTACTGGCATTTCAAACGCAAATCGCTTGTAACCGCGGTAAATCGCGTTTATAAGCGGGAAAACAAACATTTCACCACGTGCTGTTGCCTGCATGAATGGATGAGTCCAGTAGTGACAAACTCTGCTCCTCCCACACAATTTTCTACTTCTTTGGGGCCTCAGCAACATCAGGAGCATTTCCTCACACATGCTCATAATGGGACCCATAGAGAAAACACAAAAAATAAGACCGCTATCTACAAGCACACTCCTCCCTCTTCTCAGAATGGCTGAAATCGTTCATAGTTTACTTGTTTTTCATGCATTGCGGGCATTTGGGAGGGTCTCCTGAGGTTATCTTTAACCACTTCCACACCGCCTACCATCTATTTACGGCGGCAGTGAGAACGCTGGGTCGCGATTCGCCGTGAAAAAAGCGGCGATCTGCGAGTGGCCGCTAGCCGTGCTCCTGAGGAGTGTGCCCGCGGCTCGGGCGGACCCGATGTCCGCCGGTGAGCCGCGATGAGCGGCCACAGGCAAAGAACGGGGAACCGCCAATGTAAACACGGCGGTTCCCCATTCTGTCAGTGGGGCATGGGAGATCTACTGATTCCTGTCACTGGGATCAGTTAGATCTCTCATGCCCATGGTAGCCCCGCCCACTCACAGTTAGAACACACCCAGGGAACACAGTTAACCCCTAGCTCTCCCCCTGCAGGTTATCCCCTTCACTGCCAATGACATTTATACAGAAATCAGTGGACATTTAAATTTCTGATCGCTGTATAAATGTCATTGGTCCCAAAAAAGTGTCAAAAATGTCTGACATGTCCCCCCCAATATCGCAGTCCCGATAAAAATCGCAGATCGCTGCCATTACTAGTAAAAAATAAAATAAAAATAAAAACCGCAAAAATGAATTCTCATCATCCGTAACCGCAGCCACTTCTGCGCAAACCAATCAATAAACGCCGAGTGCGATTTTTATCAAAAATATGAGGAAGAATATAAATCGGCCAAAACCGATGGAAAAAAATGTTTTTCATATTTTTTTTTGGATTTGTATTTTAGCAAAAAGTAAGGAATTTGGGTTTTTTTTTGCAAAATTGTCGCTTTTCTTTTGTTTATAGCGGTGATCAAAAATGACGCAGAGGGGATCAAATACCACCAAAAGAAAGCTCTGTTTGTGGGGAAAAAAAGGACACAAATTTTGTTTGGGTACAACGTCGCATGACCGCGCAATTGTCAGTTAAAGCGACGCAGTGCCGAATCGCAAAAAGTGCTCTGGTCAGGAAGGGGGCAAATCCTTCCGGGGCTGAAGTGGTTAAAATATATGTAGCACTACCCCCTTGAGGGTGGCCTAAAGATTCAATTCCCCCTTGGCTCACCCCATTCTGAGAGTCCTCCACCACCCATGACACTCTGGGTTCACTCATATTGCAAGATTCCATCAGGGTCAACACCCTTGCAGCAATGGAGACCACACCAAGATTGAGTTTGAAATATTTATTTAACTCATGCTTTATATGAAAAGGTGACTTTTGAATAGTAAAACGTCACAATTCAAAGGACAACAATTAACAGAGCTTGTTTGAGTCATAGACTCACAAAGTTTCACAAACAAATTATCCTTGATGAATTTATTGAATAGGAGGGGCAGTTGTTTTCACCACTCCCTACTACTCACCAGCAATTACAATTGGTGCAACAATAGAACTCCTCCAACTGAGTGTAATCAACTACCGGTTGGTTCACTTGTTAGTGGTATAGCTACGTATTACTTACAGTGAATCAATATAAAGTAATGATTATCCTATAGAACTGGGGTGAACCCAAAGGTGAATTGATACCACTCAATGGAAGAGCAGATAAAACAGTACCACTCAATGACGATTTAGCTCAGTATTAATGCAACTATAGTAAACAGTGTTAATTATTTATCCAAATCCTCCTACTCTAATTCAGAGAGTTCTTAGGGAATGTAATAATACCAAGTAAACAGCCTTGAGTATGGTGAAGTGGGGGGGGGGGGATGAGTAGCTGTGGTTGTAGCAATCCTGTCTTGCAAAGTTCAGTAGATCTTCTGCCGGCTATTTGTAATTGAAAGTTAGGTACCTAAGAACACTGTGTCCCCTAATCCTTGAAATGGGGCAAAAAAGAGATTAAATTTCACTGAATCAAACAACCTTCCTAGTGATCATGGACTTGTGGAGTAAACTGGTGACTAACAGCAATCAAGTGTATTTAGTAACTGTAATCAAGGATGCGGTTAGGATACTCCTTTAAAGAAAGACTGCAAAGACAGAATAAGTACTCTTATGGGTGGGCCTGGGCCTGCTCAACAAACCAAAGAGAATGACTGCAGAGAAACGGTCCAGCTGCTCAGATGATGATGATGCTGGAACCACTGGTACACACTTGCTCTTTGCTCCACAGAAAACGGCCTCCACTGCACTCCTTGCAACTCTCCCTGATCGATCAATGCGGCTGCTGCTGTGACTGCTGCTGCTCTGGAACAGACTCAGATGAAGATAAGCTGGCTCCACAGATCACCCACCGAAGCGCTGAGGCACCAGGGGCTGCCCGTGCATTAAGGGTGCACAGGCGCCGCCCCCCCAATCCCTGCCGCCGCCTTCCTACCCATGTGCTCGTCCCCTTTCAGGACACCGGACACATGGATTCCTAAGGTGGGCTAGAGCCCGAGCCTCTACCAGGCTTCAAAAAAAGGGTGGGATCGGGGTGCAGACAGTGCGCCCCGATCCCACCCAATTGTGTGACAATAGCGAATGAATTTTCGCTATTTTCACACTGTAGTGCCTCCCCGCCAATCAGGAGGCAGGTCGGTGAGACCTGTTTCCCGATTGGCCAAAGCGCCAGGGGATCCTTTTGAATGCCTAGGCGCTTTGGTAAGGAAGGGAAAACACGAGTAGGGGACACCTCCGTCCGCCCTCTCCACACACCGCCGCTGCATGGAGGAGACAGGAGGATTCTCTCCACTCCAGACACACAGTAAGTGCCAGTGTGTGCTCTCAGTGCCACCCGCGGTGGTGGGGGGAGGGATTAGTGCAGTGTACTCCTATCTGGGGCTTTGTATACTGCTATCGGGTGCTCTGTATACCCCTAACTGGTGTTCTGTATACTCCCATCTGGGGCTCTATATACTGCTATCTGGGGTTCTGTATACTCCTATCTGGAGTTCTGTATACTGCTATCTGGGGCTCTATATACTGCTATAGGGTGCTCTTTATAACCCTAACTGGTGTTCTGTATACTCCCATGTGGGGCTCTATATACTGCTATCTGGGGCTCTGTATACTCCTATCTGGAGTTCTGTATACTCCTATCTGGGGCTCTGTATACTGCTATATGGGGCTCTGTATACTGCTATCTGGGGCTCTGTATACTGCTATCTGGGGCTCTGTATACTGCTATCTGGTGACTGTATACTCCTATCTGGTGGCTCTAGATACTCCTATTTAGTGACTGTATACTCCTATCTGGTGGCTCTGTATACTCCTATCTGGGACTATGTAAGTGTATACTGCTATCTGGGGCTCTGTATACTGCTATCTAGTGACTGTATACTCCTATCTGGTGGCTCTGTATACTCCTATCTGGGACTATGTAAGTGTATACTGCTATCTGGTGACTCTGTATACTGCTATCTGGTTTCTCTGTATACTGCTATCAGGGGCTCTGTATACTCCTATCTGGTGACTCTGTATACTGCTATCTGGGACCCTGTATACTGCTATCTAGGGCCCTGTATACTGCTATCTAGGGCCCTGTATACTGCTATCTAGGGCCCTGTATACTGCTATCTGGTGACTCTGTATACTGCTATCTGGGGCTCTGTATACTCCTATCTGGTGACTGTATATTCCTATCTGGAAGCTCTGTATACTCGCTTCTGGGGCTCTGTATACTCCTATCTGGTGACTCTGTATACTGCTGTCTGGGGCCCTGTATACTGCTATCTAGGGCCATGTATACTGCTATCTGGTGACTCTGTAAACTGTTATCTGGTGACTCTGTATACTGCTATCTGGTGACTCTGTATACTGCTATCTGGTGACTCTGTATACTGCTATCTGGTGACTCTGTATTCTGCTATCTGGTGACTCTGTATTCTGCTATCTGGTGACTCTGTATTCTGCTATCTGGTGACTCTGTATACTGCTATCAGGGGCTCTGTATACTGCTATCTGGTGGCTCTGTATACTGCTATCTGGTGGCTCTGTATACTGCTATCTGGGGCTCTGTATACTCCTATCTGGTGACTGTATACTCCTATCTGGAAGCTCTGCATACTGCTATCTGGGGCTCTGTATACTCGCTTCTGGGGCTCTGTATACTCCTATCTGGTGACTCTGTATACTGCTATCTGTGGCCCTGTATACTGCTATCTGGTGACTCTGTAAACTGCTATCAGGGGATCTGTATACTCCTATCTGGGGCTGTGTAAGTGTATACTGCTATCTGGTGACTCTGTATACTGCTATCTGGGGCCCTGTATACTGCTATATGGTGACTCTGTATACTGCTATCTGGGGCTCTGTATACTGCTATCTGGTGACTCTGTATACTGTTATCTGGGGCTCTGTATACTGCTATCTGGTGACTCTGTATACTGCTATCTGGGGCACTGTATACTGCTATCTGGTGACTCTGTATACTGCTATCTGGTGACTCTGTATACTGCTATCTGGGGCCCTGTATACTGCTATATGGTGACTCTGTATACTGCTATCTGGGGCACTGTATACTGCTATCTGGTGACTCTGTATACTGCTATCAGGCGCTCTGTATACTGCTATCTGGTGGCTCTGTATACTCCTATCTGGGGCTCTGCATACCCCTATCTGGTGGCTCTGTATACTGCTATCTGGGGCTCTGTATACTCCTATCTGGTGCTCTGTATACCGCTATCTGGGGCTCTGTATACTGCTATCTGGGGCTCTGTATACTGCTATTTGGTGACTGTATACTCCTATCTGGTGGCTCTGTATACTCCTATCTGGGGCTGTGTAAGTGTATACTGTTATCTGGTGACTCTGTATACTGCTATCTGGGGCCCTGTATACTCCTATCTGGTGACTCTGTATACTGCTATCTGGGGCCCTGTATACTGCTATCTGGTGACTCTGTATACTGCTATCAGGGGATCTATATACTTCTATATGGGACTCTGTATACTGCTATCTGTGGCTCTGTATACTGCTATCTGGGGCACTGTATACTGCTATCTGGTGACTATGTATACTGCTATCTGGTGACTATGTATACTGCTATCTGGTGACTCTGTATACTGCTATCTGGTGCTCTGTATACTGCTATCGGGGGCTCTGTAAGTGTATACTACTTTTGGTGACTCTGTATACTGCTATCTAGGGCTCCGTACACCGATATCTGGGGCTCGGTATACTTCTATCTGGTGGCTCTGTATACTGCTATCTGGGGCTCTGTATACTGCTATCTGGGGCTGTGTATACTTCTACCTGGTGGCTCTGTATACTCCTATCTGGGGCTCTGTATACCCCTATCTTGGGCTTCGTACACCGGTATCTGGAGCTCTGTATACTCCTATCTGGTGACTGTATACTCCTATCTGGGGCTCTGTATACTGCTATCTGGTGGCTCTGTATACCCCTATCTAGTGGCTCTGTATACTCCGATCTGGTGACTCTGTATACCCCTATCTGGTGACTCTGTATACCCCATCTGGTGATTCTGTATACCCCTATCTGGTGACTCTGCATACTGCCATCTGGTGATGCTGGGCTGTATACTCCTGACTCAATGGGTGGAAACTATAAGGGGTGGGGCTTATGAGAAGTGAGGGAGGTCTAAAATTTCACCAGCCGCCACCGTGTGGCACCGCAGCTTGCTGGAACACTTGCAGAAAATTCAGCCTGCTGGATCACTGTATTTAGGCTGCAGGCCACAATCCCGCTGTACAGGCACACAGGGTCCACTGCTGATCGATCACGCCTTCCAAAGAGACCGCCACAAGCTCCTCCTCTCACTTAAATAAGTTCTCCCATTAGGCACTGTTTTTCCCAGGAGCCCTCATTGTAGCACAGCCCGTTGAAGAAATGGAGTCCTTCCATATTGGCTTCTCCTTCTGTCAGACTACAAATCCCACAAGGCATCACTCTCCCTGACAGATCCACTCTTCTTCAGCAAGTTAACACTCGAGGGAATCCTCCATAATATTCCAAGGGCACAATTGTCTGTATGCCAGAGGAGCATTGCTGGGCTCCAGGCTACATATACTTCTAACTAAAAATGAAGATCAGAATGTAAAATGGATGTGTTTTTCACTGTCGCTTTCCAGCATGCAGAAAAGATTTTCAACTGCCCTGTGTAGGACTAAATCAACCCCCAGGTGGACTTATGACTACCCGCATGGTAGGTCATTATATTAGACTCCTTCTCCCAAGACAGATTATGAGCCCGCGTTCACACAGGGGCGATCCGTGATTTGTAATGTGACATCAGCGTGACTTCAGGTGACTTACAACAGGACTCCATGCCAGGCAATTTTGCCTGTGGCCAATCAGAGAAGGGAGGGAGAGGGTCGCCTTCAAAAATAATTTTCTGATGCAGAGTGGTTGCATATCGTGAATCGTCGACTATAATCGGCGGCTCGCGCATGCGTGGCTAGCGGGGCGTGCTCTCGTGCCCGCCGCACTCTCCAGCAGCATGGTCGCGGGTGGGGGGGGCTTGATGTCCGCGATTGACTGCCACAGAAGAAAAGCAGGCAGCTGCTATCAGGGGTTTTGTATACTGCTATCTGGTGGCTCTGTATACTGCTATCAGGGGCTCTGTATACTGCTATCTGGTGGCTCTGTATACTGCTATCAGGGGCTCTGTATACTCCTATCTGGTGACTCTGTATACTGCTATCAGGGGCTCTGTATACTGCTATCTGGTGGCTCTGTATACTGCTATCAGGGGCTCTGTATACTCCTATCTGGTGACTCTGTATACTGCTATCAGGGGCTCTGTATACTGCTATCTAGTGGCTCTGTATACTGCTATCAGGGGCTCTGTATACTCCTATCTGGTGACTCTGTATACTGCTATCAGGGGCTCTGTATACTGCTATCTGGTGGGTCTGTATACTGCTATCAGGGGCTCTGTATACTCCTATCTGGTGACTCTGTATACTGCTATCAGGGGCTCTGTATACTGCTATCTGGTGGCTCTGTATACTGCTATCAGGGGCTCTGCATACTGCTATCAGGGGCTCTGTATACTGCTATCTGGTGGCTCTGTATACTGCTATCAGGGGCTCTGTATACTGCTATCAGGGGCTCTGTATACTGCTATCTGGTGGCTCTGTATACTCCTATCTGGGGCTCTCCATACTCCTATCTGGTGGCTTTGTATACCTCTATCTGGGGCTCTGTATACTGCTATCTGGGACTCTGTATACTCCTATCTGGTGGCTCTGTATATGTTAACCCCTTCACTGCCAATGACATTTATACAGTAATCAGTGGATATTTAAATTTCTGATCGCTGTATAAATGTCATTGGTTACAAAAAAGTGTCAAAAATGCCCGACATGTCCGCTGCAATATCGCAATCCTGATAAAAATCGCAGATCGCTGCCATTACTAGTAAAAAAATAAAAATAAATAAATAATAGTAAAAACCCCATAAATTAATTTTCATGGTTTGTAAACGCTGCCACTTTTGCGTAAACCAATAAACTCAGATTGCAATTTTTTTTACCACAAATATGAGGAAGAATATAAATTGGCCAAAACCGATGAATACATTAGTTTTTTTATATATTTTTTTTGGATTTGTATTTTAGCAAAAAGTAAAAAATATTGTTTTTTTTGTCAAAATTGTCGCTCTTTTTTTGTTTATAGCGGCGATCAGAAATGAGGCAGAGGGGATCAAATACCACCAAAAGAAAGCTCTGTTTGTGGGAAAAAAAGGACGCAAATTTTGTTTGGGTACAACGTCGCACAATCGCGCAATTGTCAGTTAAAGCGACGCAGAGCAAAAAGTGCTCTGGTCCTACAGTGGGAAATCCTTTCAGTCCTTAAGTGGTTAAAACTGTAAAGTCGCTTTAATATAGATGGGGGATCCGACTTGGAGGCGACTACTATTGAATTCTATGGGCACAAGTCGGATCGAAGTCGCCTTGAAGTTGTGCAGGAACCTTTTCTGAAGTCGGAGTGACTTCAGTAATGTACATTAAGACGGCTCCCATTCATTTCAATGGGATTTCAGCTGTCAAGCGACACAAGTCGGAGCTTAAGTCTCCTCTGTGTAAATGGGCCCTAAGAGCCGGTTCACACTGAGGCGACTTGAGTCGCCTGACAAGTCGTCTCCATGCAGTGCAATGGAACCATTCTACTAGAAGCGACTCGTGTCGCTCCGACTTAGAAAAAGGTTCCTGCACTATTTTCGGGGTGACCTCAGAGCGACTTGCATTGACTTCTATAGATAGAAGTCTTCATGCAAGCCGCGCTGAGGTCGCCTCGAGCGGGGAGACTTGCTTCGCCCTGCAAGTTGCGTCGCTCCAGTGTGAACCGGCTCTCATACAGGGTCACGGCAGTCACTGATAGACCATGTAGAGCACACATGTAATAAAGCACAGGCGTGTATAGGCTTCTGAGCCCTCGTCCACATCGGGCTGATTTGACATCAAATCATATATTGCAAATCAGAGCCTATTGCCAGCACCGTCCTGCACTTAGGGTTGGCATATCATCCCTTTAATCCAGGACACATATGAATTACACAGGTTGTTGTTCTGAGGCTAATTTAATGCAGATGAGGCCCCATTTGAGTTTAATTACCACCTTGATCAGCCACAGAACAACCTGTGTAATTCATATGTGACCTGGATTAAAGGGATCCGTCCTTTTCTAACCAATGAAACCACAAAGCTCCTGATTCACTCCCTGGTCATCTCTCGCCTCGACTACTGCAACTCCCTCCTCAATGGCTTACCTCTACACAGACTATCCTTCCTCCAATCCATCATGAATGGCGCTGCCAGGCTCATCCACCTTACAAACCGTTCAGTGTCTGCCACCCCTCTCTGCCAATCCCTCCATTGGCTGCCACACGCCCAACGAATTAAATTCAAAATACTAACAAAGCCGTCCACAACTCTGCTCCCAGCTACATCACCAGCCTGGTCTCAAAATACCAACCTAACCGTCCTCTTTGCTCCTCCCAAGACCTCCTGCTCTCCAGCTCCCTCATCGCCACCTCTCATACTCACCTCCAAGACTTCTCCCGAGCCACTCCCATCCTCTGGAACTCCCTACCCCAATCTGTCAGGCTGTCCCCAAATCTATCCACCTTCAGGCGATCCCTGAAACTTTTCTCTTCAGGGAAGCCAATCCTGCCTCCTCCTAACAAACACACTTCTTATCTTCTCAATCAGCTCATCCCCCACAGTTATTGCCCCTTTTTGTATCATTTAACCCTCCCTCTTAGATTGTAAGCTCTAACGAGCAGGGCCCTCTGATTCCTCCTGTACTAAATTGTGATGAAACTGTACTGTCTGCCTTTATTTTGTAAAATGCTGCGCAAACTGTCGGTGCCTTATAATACCTGTATAATAATAATAATTATGTGGCAACCCTACCTGCACTACTTTGGCAACTTTGGGGGCGATTTCAATAGACATCTGCACAGACGTCCAAATCGCCCCAGAACTTGCACTGACATGCAGGTTTGAAATTCAGCTGAACTCGCATGATTTCAACCCCGGTGAACGAGGGCTGAAGAAGAGCCCAGGGTGGTGACCTCTCTAAGCACGAGAGATAAGAGAATAAGCTGAAAGTTTAAATAGCCATCTATGATACCGGCACCAGCCATGCAAAAATTGCCTTAATCATGGGTACTATACCGTGCTGTCTGCTGGGTTGAAGGAACTCAGAATTGCAGCTCTTTGTAATTACAGCTGAATGTATCTCCATCCAATGCTTCTCATCTTGGCCCATCCACACCTCATTACCCAGGAGGTCTATCTGCCATCTGCTGAGCTCCACAAGTGCCAGCAAAGTGCGGCTCCCCACCACTCTGCCGGGATGCAGCTGTTATGTGATTGCAGGAGGAACAATCATCAACCTGTATATCTACTTTGTCAAGGTGTCACACCTTGCAGCTATTAAGTATGGGCTTGGTTTTGTTCGGAACCGAACGTGCCCGAGCCCGCCAGGAAGTGAACCCTGCACAGCGTTAATCACAGGCAGTGAGACATTTCCCTGATGTGCGGCTGCAGCGTTCGGGGAAACGTCTCGCCGTCTGTGATTAGCGCAGTGCAGGGTTCACTTC
>BLSH010460377.1:494513-595969 GCA_018402905.1 Glandirana rugosa | reverse complement strand
GATCCACATTCTTCCGGGTCTTTCCCAGGTTTAGGAATCACCACTATAATGGCATCCGCCATTGAGTCCGGGAGTGCCCCAGCCTCCAGAGACCGGAGAAGGGTGTCATGTAGTCGGGGGACCAGGTGCTCCCCATATTGTTTATAGAATTCGGAGGGAAATCCGTCTACCCCCGGGGTCTTCCCAGCCTGCATGGAGTATAAAGCTTTCTGGACCTCCTCTTGTGTAATAGGGCTGTCAAGCTGTGTACGCATAGCTAACGAAAGGGTGGGGAGAGTAATCTGGGTCAGATATGAGCTAAGCTCGTCAGCCGTATATGTCTTTCTTGAGGAATACAGATTCCCATAGTATTCGGCGAATCGGCCATTAATGCTCACCGGGTCTGCAGTCAGCTTACCGTCGTCGGCTTTAATGCGGGCTATGGAAGTCAGGGGTTGCTGTTCCCTGGCCAACCATGCCAAAAGTCTTCCATTCTTCTCCCCCTGCTACTGCACATTTTTACCACCCAATCTAAATGAAGCCTTAGTGACACTTTAAATAAAATACAAAAAAGGTGATAGAAGTATTCCAGTGCTGCTGATCTTCTGCTGCCTCTTTGCAGCCACATCCTACCTACATGTGTGTCCCCCACGGTGACTATTCATTGCTTTGGTGGGTTTCCGGTCACCATGAAATACTGGAGCCAAGCTGTACATAAAGAGTGGTAATTGTTTATGGTACACAGGGCTTTATCAGAGGACATAGAAAGACTCTTTTAAAGCATATCCAGCTGCCTCATCTCCCCTCCCCCTCCTCACAGCACACAGTAGAGCAGCACGATTCTGGCTAAAACGAGAATAACAATTTTGTAGCTTAGAATAAAGATCACGATTCTCGGCGCGTAACATCATCTTTCACATTATATTAAAAAAATTGGCTAACTTTGCTGTTTAGTTTTTTTAGTTCATTAAAGTGTAATTTTTGTTTTTTTCCCAAAAAATTGTGTTTGAAATACCTCTGCGCAAATACCGTGTGATATAAAATATTGCAATGACCGCCATTTTATTCCCTAGGGTCTCTGCTAAAAATATATATAATTTTTGGGGGTTCCAAGTAATTTTCTAGTAGAATATATAGATTTTTTACTTGTAAGCAACAAATGTCACAAAAGGTTTAGTCTTTAAGTGGTTAAACTGACCTCATTTACAGACCGGAGTTCATCCCTTTGATAAAAGAACCAAAAAAGATGCTTTGTTTACAGTTATAAGCGATCTTGTGAGAACTTGGCAGACTGCCCATATTTTTGTTTATCTGAAGGCCACTTTCACACTTGTGTGACTTGTCCTGCGACTTTAGACTGCAAAATCACATAACAAGTCGTTCCCCATGATTTCCAATGACAACCATTTATATATGTCGTGCCGACTTCAAAGTAATCCCTGCACTACCTTGGTCCAACTTTCATGCGAGTTGAGTTCCATAGACCTCAAGTTTGCACAGGCATTCCCAATCGAGTCAAAATCGTGCCCACAAAATCGCGCGACTTTCAAGTCGCGGCAGTGTAAAAGGGGCCTTAAAAGCTGTCAATTTAGGCAGAGAATGGCTCTTCACAGAATCAGAGATGACGTTTTTTAAGATAGTGAGGGGAGAGAAGGATCGGCTGCCGCTCACCAGTACGTGGTTTCTGGTTACCATGGCGACCTGGCGCCTGGGGTTTGTTGAGCCCTGCATTAAGGTAAAAAATGTTTAAGCTTTATAACCACTTTAAAAAATGTCCCCTGCTCCTTCTAATACCTATGCTTACTAACCTTTTAAAAAATATCTACATATACGTTTTCAGCCCACTCCAGTTTAGTCATGTGATCCCTTGTGTCAGCCAGCGGTGGCTGCAGAGGAGAGGAGAATGCACCTGACCACGGCTGGGACATGGAAGCCTATGGGTGACGTCACCGCTCACAGATATAATTATTAAAATTAATTACTATTCTTACCTAATTAGACCTCATGCACACTGGACGGTTTTTTTTTTTTGCAGCCAGTAAACTCCCCAGCATGTTATCCTATGTGTCCATGCACACATAGGGGTTGATTTACTAAAACTGAAGAGTGCAAAATCTGGTGCAGCTCTGCAGAGAAGCCAATCAGCTTCCAGGTTTTATTGTCAAAGCTTAATTGAACCCACTGAAGTTAGAAGCTGATTGGCTATCATGCACAGCTGCACCAGATTTTGCACTCTCCAGTTTTAGTAAATCAACCCCATAGGCTTTTATCAGCGTTTTTTTGGCAGGGGCTTTTTGTGACTGGAAAAAAAACCCCCAGAGCTAGTGGGTTTTGAGAGGAGTTTAAACTCTTTTTATTGCAAAATGTACAAATACAATTTACATAACAATTGTTCAGCATCAATTACAGTGAGAATTGCAATAAAAGCAAAACAGTGAAAACCATAACCATGGAGACCAAACCGGTCGAGTGTATCAATACGTAAGGTCAATGGGTACATACATAGCGTGCGATGGTTGTAATGGATGCATTGGTTAATACAGAGTTCAGATAGCAGCACTATAACACGTGATAATGTTTTATGCAGTCAGTGTGGAAGAGCTCCAAACATCCCAAATTTTGTTATACTTTTTTTTTTGGGCAACCCCTATGCTCGTATAATAACTTCTCATAGGGCAGAAGTTGGTTAACAGATTGTATCCAGCTTTGCACTGAGGGAGGAGTAGGCTGGAACCACCTGATTGCAATGGATACTCTTGCCATAAAGAGTGTTTCAGCAATATTCTCATGTAGTGGGGCCTCATCAATAAGGATGGGCCCGGGCTTGTCCGGAACCGAAAGCGCCCAAGCTCGCCAGGAAGTGAACACTGCACTAATCACAGGCAGTGAGACATTTCCCTGATGCGCGGCTGCAGCGATCGGGGAAATGTCTCACTGCCTGTGATTGGTGCAGTGCAGGGTTCACTTCCTGGCGGGCTCGGGCGCGTTCAGTTCCGAACTAGCCCGAGCCAATCCTTACTCATCAAGGATGCCTAGAAGACAGACCTCTGAGGTTAAGGGCACCGGTAACCCATAGCTTTTTTTAAGAGGTGTTTTGCTTGTTAAAAAACGCTAACGCTAAAAAACGCAGGGGAAACCAAAATGCAAAAAAACAGAAGAACATGCATTGTTTAACGCAGCATCGCTACTGCCGGTTTTTATAAAGTTCAGTGTGCATGAGGCCTTATTATTAAAATTCAAACATATTAAATTATCCACAGTCAAATATCCCACAATAACATGGGGGAGCTTAGCAATCCAACACAAATGTATATGTCATTTGTATATGTACTGTAGTTTCATCTTCGAGCAGCTCACTGCAAAACTTACTCTGGATCAACTGTGGGTATAGGATTGTGTATATGGGGGTTTGCAATAGCTTTTTCTTGATGGTTGAAATAGATGGACTAGTGTCTATTTTCATCCTTACTATGTAACCATGTAACTATGTAACTTCAGTGTTTCTCAACCTTTTTTCAGTCAAGAGGCACCCTTTAAAATTCTGCACGAGGCAACTCATTCAAAAATGCAAAATACAAAACTAATAGCATAACACAGCAACATCCATACATGTAGGACACCCAACGTTAGAGAGGATTAAGGCTGGGTTCATGCCAGTGCGAATTGGAAGTGGGTTTCTCCGCATCCAATTCGCATGTCAGGAGATTGTGACCGGCTCTCTATGGAGCCGGTTCTCCGGAGTGGCTCTGGTGCGGATTGCACAGGAGTCCGGTGCGTCTTCTGGTCTGTTTCAGGTCTTAATTCAGCCAAAAATTCTGGCTGAAATTGGACCTGAAATGGTGAATGGGGACACAGTGCTGTGAACCACTCCATTCCTTAGTGTGAACCCAGCCTTAGTCTTCCAAAGCAGATACACCTTTACACTGGTACTGACTTGACTATTATTCCAGGGGGTAAACAAGGATGCTGTGCAGGGGCCCGACGTCCTCTTTATCAATGACATCATTGGTTGGTAGGACGCCGGTTGATATAAGATTGTAATAGTGCACAATGAAAACCTGTGGCTTTGTTTAACTAAAATGCAGGCTTGATCCATTTGCTGGTAATTTTTGGGCAATTTTTAAGCATTTTGCAAAGTTACCCCAGAAGAAACCCCAAGGCACCCCAGGTTGCCTGGGTACACCGGTTGTAAAGGGCTGGTCTACTTTATTAAATTATGACAGCATACCTTTTGCAATAGATAATAAACAATGGTTTACCCTAAAATGTTTTCCTATTTTATCGCTTTGAAGGTTGGCTCGGAAATGGTTACAACTGCCAAGATATTGATGAGTGCCAAACTGACAATGGTGGATGTTCTGTGGCCCCGCTGGTGAAATGTATGAATACTATGGGCTCCTATCATTGTGGCTCCTGTCCACCAGGTAAAGCCACCCTTGCTTTCCTAGGAGAGATTATGGTTAAATACAGAGTGATTGAGAAGCCAATCAGAAATATCTCTATGCTCTGCTCTTGCTGTACAGTACATACATAGCAACCAATAGGAAATTATCTTTCTTTGGTCTGACTTCAGTAAAATTAAATCTGATTGGTTATTCTCACTATGCGCACGCCCTTGCTCCCTGAACTGTTTTGTTACATAATGTTTTAGTTCTGTATCATAGATAATTGCATGCAAAATAATTATCCTAAAACAGGTTACGAAGGTGACGGGAAGACATGCAACCAGATCAACGCCTGCTCAGTGAATAATGGAGGTTGTCATCCGCTAGCTTCATGTGCTCCAGGCAAAGGTATTTTTCAAAAATATAATGTATAGCGTGCCATAATAGTCTACATTCATACACATGGTGCAGTTTATTAAAGCAGAGGTCCGCCCACCCCACCAAAAATTAAAAGCCAGCAGCTGCCAATACTGTAGCTGCTGACTTTTAATAATAAGACACTTACCTGTCCTGGAGTCCAGTGATGTCGGCACTGCAACTGATGTTTCTATCAGCTGCCGAGTGCTGTCACTGCCACTGCTGGTAAGGGAACCCAGCAGTGAAGCATTACGGCTTCACAGCTGAGTCCCTACTATGCATGCGCAAGATGCGCTGGGCTCTCCTACTGGCCCGACGGCGAGGGAAGGAAGTGGGAGGAGGAGGGGGCCGGATATGTGACGTACTTCACCGCGGCCTGGACTCCCAGAAGTGGGGACAAGGTACCTGTCAAAAACAGGTTCCCCCCCAAAAGGTACCAAACATGGCACCGGAGGGGGAGGGGAGACAAATGAGGGGAAATTCCACTTTTGAATGCTTGTAGGTTGTGTGTAACATCAGAGTTAAGTCTAGTAGCTGTTGGCTACTGTAAAAATATTAAAGCTGAACTCATTGCACACAGCTAAATACACATGAAATAAACACTTGAGGCTGTTATAACTGTCAGAGTAATTGCGCTTCTGTCTATCCAGTCCTCAGATGTATACAACTCTGCTACACAGCACAGTCCTGCCTGGCAAGGCAGGAGATCTGATTTCTCTCTGTTGTAGTTCAATAACACTTCTCTCACCCTGTGACTGGGCAGTGAAAGGAGAAGCAGCACAATGATGAGGTCAACATTCTGACGCTCTGATCACTCCTGCTATCATCACAACTCAACATTGGCTTCTTGTGCTGGTTCTCCCTGCCCAATCTAAGCTCTGCTGTACAGGGACTACAAGAGGCTGATACGCTGTCATGGGCAGGTGATGGGTAGATTGTGTCCCTTCCTTGCTGACCCCCAGAACCTGGACAGGAACAGGGCAGCATTTACTGGAACAGATCTGTATTTTCCTCCTGCAACAGCTGAAAGCCTGCTTCTCTTCCTCTCTTCTGCCAGCATTCAGCTACTGCAGGAGGAAAATACAGGGGATCGGTTCCTGTAAATGCTGTCTCCTCCTGTTCAGGTTCCCCTTCCTTCTGCTGAACGATCCCCCTGTGTCCTCCCCTAGCCCCCCCCCCCCCCCCCTGCTTCTGGCTTCCCCCTTTCTCCTATCCCGCCGGCTGCTGCGGGGTTCCTTTCAGGATGGAGAGTGGGAGACAGGGCCAGTAAATAGAGCTCTTCCTGTTCATTCATTCTTTGCAGCTGGGGCTGCAGAGATAGAAATGGAGGTATGAGTCCTTAATCTCCTTTCTCTGTCTCAAAATTGAGACATCAGGGGTCTGTTTACACCCCTTATATTTCACCAAAGCCCCACAACAGGGCTGCTAAAAAAAATTAAATTGTTCTAAAATAATTACAAAAATAAAATAAAAATAAAAAACTACTGACACCATCCGCTTCCCTACTGACAAAATCCACTGCCCTACTGTCACATTCACTGTGCTACTGACTGACACCATCCACTGTCCTACTGACAAAATCCACTGCCCTACTGTCACATTCACTGTGCTACTGACTGACACCGTCCACTGTCCTACTAACATCAACTTCTGCCCTTCTGACACATCCACTGCTACTGATACTGTCCACTGCCCTAGTGACACTGTCCATTTGTCTACTGACACCATCCACTTCCCTACTGACAAAATCCACTGCCCTACTGTCACATTCACTGTTCTACTGACTGACACTGTCCACTGTGCTACTAACATCAACTTCTGCCCTTCTGACATATCCACTACTTTACTGACATTGTCCACTCCACTAGTGACACTGTCCACTTCTCTACTGACACCATCCACTGCTCTACTAACACCATCCTCCTCCCAACTGACATTGTCCTCTGCCCAACTGGCACTGTCCACTGCCCCGCTGACACTGTCCACACACCATCTACTGCTCTCCTAACACTGTTCACTGCTCTAATGACTATTACTGTCCACTTTTAAGGTAGGCTAAGTTTATATTTTTACAGTGACATTTGGTTTCCATTACTATTTCATTAGGCCTTACTAGTTCTTTAAAAAAAAAGGGTACTGAACCCTGGTGATCTTTGATTTTCTCTATGTTGGTCAGGTAGGTCTCCACCTCTCAAAGGTTGCCTACCCCTGGCTTAAAAGTTGCCTTATGTTTTGTAACATAAATGTAAAATAAAGCACCACACCATGGTTAAAAGGTCCAGATATGACTTAATTCCAATAAAGGTCAGGGGGACAATCCAAAGAGTAGCCAACACATTTCAGAAGTCTAAAAATGTACTTTATCATCAGGGCTAAAAAAACATAGACGCCTCTTCATATCAATACAATGTTGCCTCCTCAGGGACATAGTTAAAACCAAATACCCAATAGCCAATTGTATTGGAAGTATAAAAACAGGTAACCTTGAAGTGATAACTAATATACAAAAACCTCAGACAAGTGTGAGAATCTAAAAAATAAAATATAATATTTCAGTAAATGAATTTTGTTAAAAAAAAGTAATAATAATAAAAATAATTATTATTATTATAATATATTCTGGTTAAAATATGGACCTAATAAGATTAAATATATTGAAGTATGTAAGAATTAATATGTTATCCCCATATATTTTAGAAAGAGTGGCGAAAGTTTAAACCTTTGTCGGGTTTCAGTCTATGTCCAGGACACCACCGTTACTAGAACGGGAAGTGAGGACACCTTCATTAATGGGAACATAGACAATAAATACCTGACAGACGTTCTAACTTCTCTAATAACAAATGGCTATTTGTATGCTGTCTGTGGTTTCCCAACAGAGAAAAAGAAAGCAATACAAATCTGACATATGTACTGTATAATGCTCACTCTATCCAAATATAAAAAGTGGGTTTTGCTGGGATTCCATTATAAAATATACAGATTGATCATGATAAGAGGAAAACAAAAGAATATATCAGAGAGAATTAAGAGCAGTATATTATTTAGCTTGATGTAATAATATAATACAAAATGACCAGTCACCTTTCAAATGATTATTTTGATTTTTGTTGTAGAGGGTCTCCTGCCAGTCTGTGTCTGTCCTCCTGGTTACACTGGAAATGGATATGGGGCGAGTGGCTGCCAGTCTACTAGTGACATCTGTCAAAAGCAAAATCCTTGTGTTAATGGAGAGTGCAAGGTGATCTACTGTTCCATTTCCTTGGAATACACTGACCTTTATAACTATTAAAATGAACATATAAATATATCATATCTGACAAATAATAGTAACTGATAACCTCAATGTAACCACTGAAGTGCACATTAAACATAAACTTTGGGGCATATTTATAATAAATTGAATGTAAAATTTGCTAACATTTCACTGGTCATGAGTCATTCACCATATATTAAAACAGATTTATCAGGAAGAATTGCATGCAGTGAACGTTTGTTAAATTTTGCTTTTGCTGCTTAAATATACATGAAATATATGTAAAAATCAAAATGTTTTGATTTAATTTTGGATAGATTGGGATTCTGTCAGATCTTTTTTTTTTTTCTGTTTCATTGAGGTGATTTCACGTTACTTCCTGTCCCAGACACAGCAGGAAGTAAGGAGAAATCCCCCTAAAGCTGTGGGGTATTCCTTTATAAACAAATGTCACCACATCAGGTTTGCTATTTGAAAGATCTTCTCTTACCTGTCCAGTCTCAGTCACAAGTGGTTTCATCCTGCCTGAAAAATCGCAAAGCTTTCAGATGGTCTGTCTGGGCCTACAGTCCAGCCCACCTGTTTTCTTGAGCTATCTGGATATGATTTTTTTTTTAATTAATATTCCTTTTTCAGCCTGGAATCACAGACTATATCTGTGAATGTCATTCAGGATGGAATGGTGTTAACTGCTCAGAAAACATCAAGGAGTGTTCCAGTAATCCATGTCAGAATGGTGGGATCTGCATGGATGGCATTAATAGTTACACCTGTAACTGCACTAGTGGATGGACCGGCTTTTATTGTGAAACTCAAACACAAGGTAAGTGATTGCTGCCATTTTTTTTTTTAATGGGATAGAAACAGGTCTGCTGATAATAATAATTTATGTGTTATGTTAATATTTATGTTAAATTTTGTCATGTAACAATTTATTATAAAGGAGCTTGTCTATGAAAAATTATATTTATATTAATCACACATGCCCTTCACTAACTGCTGTATCCTGTGCTCTCACTGACTGGTGTATCCGTGTTCCCTTCACTGACTGCCTTGTCCTCTGTTCCCCTCCCTGACTGGCTTTTCCTTTGGTCCTCTCACTGACAGGCCTTGTCCTGTGTTGCCCTCACTGATTGGCTTGTCCTGTGTTCCCCTCACTGACTGCCTTGTCCTGTGTTCCCCTCACTGAATGACTTGACCTGTGTTCCCCTAACTTACTGGCTTGTCCTTTGGCCCTCTCACTGACTGGCTTGTCCTGTGTACCCCTTACTGACTGGCCTGTCCTGTGTTCCCCTCACTGACTGGCATGTCCAGTGTTCCCCTCACTGACTGCCTTGTCCTATGTTCCCCTCACTGACTGCCTTGTCCTGTGTTCCCCTAACTGACTACTTTGTCTTGTGTTCCCCTTACTGACTGCCTTGTCCTATGTTCCCCTAACTGACTGCCTTGTGCTATGTTCCCCTCACTGACTGCCTTGCCCTGTGTTCCCCTCACTGACTGCCTTGTCCTGTGTTCCCCTCACTGACTGCCTTGTCCTGTGTTCCCCTCACTGACTGCCTTGTCCTGTGTTCCCCTCACTGACTGCCTTGACCTGTGTTCCCCTCACTGACTGCCTTGTCCTGTGTTCCCCTCACTGACTGCCTTGTCCTGTGTTCCCCTCACTGACTGCCTTGTCCTGTGTTCCCCTCACTGACTGGCTTGTCCTTTGGTCCTCTCACTGAGTGGCTTGTCCCGTGTTCCCCTTACTGACTGGTTTGTCCTGTGTTCCCTTCACTGACTGGCTTGTCTATTGGTCCTCTCACTGACTGCTATGTCCTGTGTTCTCTTAATGAATGATGTTTCTTGTCTTCCCCTCACTGATTTCAGTGTCCTGTGTCCTCACACTGACTGGAGTGCCCTTTGTTCTTTTTTCTGACTGCTGTGCCATGTGTTCTCCTTACTAATTGCTGTGTCCTGTATTCCCTTTACTCACTGATGTGTCCTGTGTTCTCCTCATTGACTGTGGTGTTCTGTGTTTCCCTTACCAACTGCTGTGTCCTGAGCCCCCCCCCCAACTAACTGGTGTTTCTTGTCTTCCCCTTTCTTGCTTCCCTTACCAACTGCAGTGCCCTGTGTACCCTCTACTGACTGCCTTGTTTTGTGTTCCCCTCGCTGACTGCCCTGTCCTGTGTTCCTCTCGCTTACTGGCTTGTTCTGTGTTCTCCTCACTGACAGCAGTGTCCTATGTACCCACAACTGACTGCCTTGTCCTTTGTTCCCTCACGGACTACTATGTCTGGTGTTCCCCTTACCGATTGCTGCATCTTGTGTTCTTCTCACTAATAGGAATCTACATTCTATACATTATATATCTACATTATATACGTGCTATTCCTGAGTTACTGTGCTTTGTATGTTTATATCTCATAGATGGGGCAGCGCTTAATCGCATGTAACTAGTTCAAAAATAGCATCATATTGTATACATTTCTCTCATATGCAATTAAATAAAAGTGCAATTCTCATATAAACAAAATTAATGCAAAAACCTCAAAATTCATGAACAATGACAAATACAAAGAAATATGTGCAAAATTAGCATAATGTGTGCAATTTTCTATCCAATAATGTGCAAAGTCCTTATGTGCAAAGAGCAAACACATATAGTGCGGATGCACTTATATAAACGTTGCAATCCTGTGCAGTTTTTTCCTTAATTTATGGGCAAAGTTCATACGTGCAAAAAGAAGCACAAAACTTCCCATGTGCAAAAAAAGCAAAAAAAACTTTTTTTAAAAGTGCAGTAAGCTTCACAAGTTCAGTGCAAAGCAGCATGTGTAAACAATAGGAAAACAGTTCCATGTAGTTTTTTCTCCTATAAAGTGATTAGCGCTCCAAAGGGTAAATTCCAGTTCTATAATCCTCCACCGTGGGAAATGGCCATTCAACTCACTTAGTTGGGTAATGAGCATTAAACTGTAAACAAAATCCTCAATCTCCATTCCTCAAGGGTGCTTTGTATACATGTAAAAAGCAAACAGATGACTCCTTATGGTGCAGTATAAACATAAAGGGGCTTATTTTAAAAGGTAGACTTACATTTTAAAATTCACCAATGCGCTGGCACATAGCATCAGTGCGGGGTCACACAACAGCGAAACCGCTTAGAAAGCAGGATACGGCCGAATCCGGAAGTGACGTCACCCATCTCCTCCCGACCCGTTGCGTCACACAACCTGACTTTATCGAGGGTTCGAAGGCTGGGTGATGGTCACCGGCATATATATACACAATCGGTGTACCGCTATACAAGCATAGTTTTCTGATCGTAACGCTTGCTGCTTCTAAAATACATGTTGTCACCTCTTCAAATAGACTCATACGATTACAATGTACCCTTAACACAATTTCTCATATCATAAAATATTAAAAATAGATAAAAGTAGATAATGAACATTGCAGCATATAGACCGGAACGGACTCGATCTTGCATATACTAATGCTGGAATCATCTGATGATTACATATCTCAAATGTGCATATCTAATCGTAATCGTAGCTAAAAAGCAAACCAAATAAATAAAATGAAGAAAAAATAAGAATGAAAAGAAAAATAAATAAAAAATAAATAAAATAAAATAAATAAAAAAATATATAGGAAAAATAATAAAAATAAAATAAAAAATAAGGACTTTGCACAATATTAGATGGAAAATTGCACATGTTACGCTAATTTTGCACATATTTCTTTGAATTTGTCATTGTTCATGAATTTTGAGGTTTTTGCATTTATTTTGATACATATGAGACACACATATACGGCACATTTATTTAATTGCATATGAGAGAAATGTATACAATATTATGCTATTTTTGAACTAGTTACATATGATTAAGCGCTGCCCCATCTATGAGATATAAGTTTACCTTATATGTGTGTTTTTGCCATCATAAGGGGTTAGCAGCTGTATTGCATCCTCTATTAGCCATCTTCATCAACACATTTGGTAGCGCACAAGTACAACCCCATACACTATGCTTTGTATTGAAATCAGGGGAAACTTGTACAGAGAGCAATAGTTGTTACTGCTGACCAGCATCTGAAAACTTTAGCTGCTTGAGAGCCATGCTATCTCTGGCTTGTGAATCCATGTGATGTAGGCTATTAGTTGGAAACTGTGGAAAGGTTGTCTTTTAAGGGCCCATTCACACTAACATATAACAATACCATGCAGCAAAACATGCATTTTACCACACTTTGCTGCAACACATTAACATATGATACAATGTAAAATTGTGTTGCAGTGCCATTTCCTTTGCAATATAATCCCAACATGCAACAATAGTAGCAGAAATGGTGGCTTGTGCTGTGGTGCATTGCATTAAAAAAAAAAAAAAAGTTATGTCTGTGTTTTGTGATAAGGCGCACTGCCAGTCTATTTAAAATGAACCAGGTGCCTTAACACCTTAATGCAATCATGTAAATGAGCCCTAAATTATATTTTCAATTTTATTTTTTAAGGTTGGTATCAGTTTTGTAAACCAATGTTTTTCTAATCTGTTACGATATATTTACAATTTTTTTATTGATTTTCAAAAAAAGTAATACATTACAAGGGATTCCCGGAGCACCATAGGTTATCTAAGTAGACAGCATACATTTTTATACTGACGTTTTTTAATCTTTTACTATATATGTGTAATTTTTGTTTTGGAAAAAAAAAAAGATTAAATACAAGGGATTCCCAGAGAACTATAGGTTATATATTGAGACAGCACAGCAGTAGTGTCAGCCTAGAGACTTGCATTATTTTACTAAAACCTGCAACTGAAAGGTTTGATATGGGAGTCATTGCTTTTACTTGTTCCCTTCTGAATGTAAATTTTAGCTTCAGCTACTGAGCACTGAGAACAACAGGCTTTTGACAACAGGTGGTAAGGAGGCTGAAGAACATGTGAAAAGGAAACATTGATATGCAATATTTTATATTTACCTGGTTAAAATAATAATAAAAAAAGTTTTTTTTATTACTGACAAGAATAATGTAACAGCATTATTAGTACTGTAATGCTGACATATCCCCATTATATTCTTCTGAAATGTTAACTGTAAGGATTAGTCTGCTGTAAGTTAATTTTTTTTATTATTTGTAATTTTCATCCAGCTTGTGGAGGTGTTTTAACTGGTTTAAATGGGACACTAAGCTACCCCAGCAATCCAGGCAATGAATCCTATGGTCACGCTATGAGTTGTTCCTGGATCATAAAAACAGAAGCAGATAAGGTGAGTGTTTTATCATGTAATAGTTTATGTTTTTGGGGTTTATTTTCGGGATGTGCAAAGAGAAATCACACAAACACTTACAAGTAAAATAACGTCCTGTCCAGTTTCTACAGCTTGGCAGATGATCAAACCAGAAGCATGCGTATAGCAGTCCGGGTGAGAGACTAACTTATTGCAGTTTTGGCTGTAGTATATACAAGAATAATTGGTAGTAATGACCGATTGTAACCCCTGAAAAGAGTATTACCTTTTAAGGAAGACAGAACACATTCCTGAAGGAGCTTGGTCAGTTCGTGGTAAGGACATTCCTGTAGTATTTGGTCAGTTAGGTGAAAACCACCCCCCCATCTACATTCTTTTTTTTTTTTTAAATCAGGTTAAAGTTTATTTAGATATCAAAACATTAAACAATACACCATCTTAGAGTCATTGCATCATTGCATGTTCAATGTACATATCAATAGTGGTACAATAGTATGCCGTCCGGACGACACGTCATGCCGCACCAGATCGTCAAGACACACAACATCCGCATAATTCTGTACAAATGCATCAGTTTCCCATCACATCCTAGCAGATAGGTTTATTATCAAGCAAATCATAGATACATTTCAGCCCCCCCCCCCCCCCTCCATCTCTGGCCACATGGGAATCAATTCTTACCACACCTTACACAATTAGCCTGTCCATCACCAGGTCCGCTGGAGCTAGTCCCGGGATGGCTTACCAGTTTCCCCAAAACTTCAAGTGACTGCCCCTATGTTGGTATATCAATTTTTCCACCCTGAGCACTGTACCCATCAGCTCTGTCCACAAGCGAGGGGGGAGCTGGTGAAACCCAGCGCTGCAGAATACATTTCTGGGCCTGGAACAGGGCCCAGGCAACTGCCTCTCTTGCATATTTATCCTCAATCACTGCATCTAATATACCCAAAATGCACTGTTTGGGGTCTAGAGGGACAGACACCTGCCAGGTTGCATTAATCGTGGAAACAACCGAGCTCCAGTATCGGTGGAGCTTGGGGCATCGCCACATCAGATGTATTAAATCTCCCACACCTGTCCCACATCGACCACATAAAGGATCCAGCTGTAGCCCCAACGAGTGCAACCTGGCCGGAGTATGATGGACTCTCAATAGAATGTACAGCTGTGAAAGTCTTTGTGACACATTGAGGGAGCAGATACGGACCGACTCCAAGGCCTCCTCCCACAACTCCCCGGGCAGCTCCCCCACGTCACCTTCCCATTTTTCACAAGCGGAGTTGGGGAAATTTACTAAATGGCCCCCCATAAGCATGGCATAACAACTTGATATAAATCCTTTCGTACAGGTTGCTTGCTGAATATAGGCAAAAATAGGGGTAGGAGACAGAACCGCATCCTGGAGTGACAGCTGTGCTGTCACCGCGTGCTGCAGCTGTATGTAATAGAATAATCTACTAGCTGGAATATTATATTTTGCCCGTAACTGCGAAAATGGGAGAAGCTTCCCATTATGGAGAATATGTTTGATATGTATCACCTCGTACGCTTTCCATATAGGTGCATGCTGTAGTTTGGCCAGTTCCGGGTATGAAAGGTTCCCCCAAATGGGACTGAACTCCGTATATCCTTCCCCATCTACATTCTTATGTATTAATGAGCCATGACAACAAAAATTACATTTCTCCATCAGTGAGAAAAATATGAAGACTTAGAATTATATAATGCAAAAAGTAAACAACTAATTGAGGAAATCAATTGTGTTTAAAACAAGCCTGTACTTTGTCCACAGATGGTAAACGCAACAAGGTTGGTATATCGTAGAGCAGTGGTGTATTTAGGTTTTGTGCTGCCCTAAGCCTGACTAAACTCATGTCGCCCCCCCACAGTTGCGGAACGCCGGCTGCCCGCACAACAACTCATTGTTTGGGGTCTGCCTCCTGGGCCCTTTGGGACACCTGGACCCCTACATATGTATGGGCTGCCCCCTCTGATGGTGGCCCTGCCTGTATTATCATACTGGCAGCACTAAAAGTGCAAGCCGGCGGGGACTCTTTTCGTGCTGCCCCCCTGCAAAGTGCCGCCCTAGGCCTGGGCCTTGTTGGCCTAGGCCAAGATACAGCATTTTCGTAGAGACCACAACATAGCAGTACTTACCTTCCCCTGCTCTCTTGCTGTTACAGTTTGTTGCCAGATTGCCTGAGAAATTATGGTTTTGGTATCATTAGGTGTCCAGCAGACAGTTGATTATAAAAGGGCATTACTTAACAAAGGAAACTCCTTCCCATTTCATGCTGCCAGCAATGGCACCAAATCGAAGAGAAATGTCACAAGGCCTGAGAAGAAAAATAATTTCTTTATACAAGAAAGACTACAAGAAGATCAGCAAAGCTTTACTTATCAGGCTGGGTTCACACGGGTATGTCATGACAGTCGTACCGACTGTGAATCCGACTTTGCTCTGCGACTTGAAGTGCGACTTCAATGAACAGGATCCAACTTTGATCCCATGCAATACCAGGCACTGTGTGTCTGGTATGAATCTTGAAGGGGAACCCCATGCTAAATTAAAAAAAAACACAGCATGGGGTACCCCTCCAAGACCATACCAGGCCCTTTGGTCTGGTATGGATTTTAAGGGGATCCCCCACACCCCAAAATCCATACCAGACCCTTATCCGAGCACCCAACCCAGCAGGTCAGGAAAGGGGGTGGGGACGAGGGAGCACCCCCCCTCCTGAACCAAACCAGGCCACATGCCCTCAACATGGGGGGTGTGAGTGCTTTGGGGCAGGGGGGCCCCCCACCCCAAAGCACCTTGTCCCCATGTTGATGAGGACAAGGACCTCTTCCTGACAACCCTGGCCGGTGGTTGTCGGGGGCCGCGGGTGGGGGGGGCTTATCAGAATCTGGAAGCCCCCTTTAAAAAGGGGGCCCCCAGATTCCGACCCTATGTGAATGAGTATGGGATACATTGTACCCCAACCCATTCACCTAAAAAAAAAAGTGTCAATAATAAAAACAGTACACAGGTTTTTGCCAAAATACTTTATTAAAGCAGCTCCAGCGTCTCTTCCGATTTCTTCTCCCCTCTCCGGCTCTTCTACCTCCTCCGCTGATGTCTTTTCCCTCTGCCAGTTCTCCTCCTCTCTCCGCTGATGTCTTCTCCCCTCTTTGGTTCTTCTCCTCTCTCCTCTGTCTTCTCCCTCTGCCGTGTTGCTCTCTCAGCAGCCTTCTCTCCCTGTTCTTCCTCTGATGTTGATTCGATGCTCTCTCTTGCTATAAGGATAGGTCCGCCGTGTGCCATGACTTATATAGCCATGGGGCATGTCCACCTGCTGACGCCTTCCGGAGGCCCGTACCTTGTAACAGCATCACCCGGGGCATGGTGGGGGCAGTGACGTCTAAAGGGGCAGGGCCTCCGGATTACATCAGCTTACCCTGCTGACAGAGTCCCGTAGGACGTAACGCATATGGGAGGAGCTACGTCACCTGATGCCATCCATCATTGTACGGAGCTGGATTGTACACCGACTACAGACTCTTTTTTATGCTATGATCTTGCGACTAATATGTGAGTGTGCCATTTTTTTAATAAACTGGTTTGAACTGCACTAGTGGAGAGCACTTAAAATTTGTTTGTTTCCATATGTCATTTTGGGATGTATGGAGTGATCCGAGTGCTGATAATCAACATATTTCTCCCCAGTGGGGACAAGCATGATTGACTTCCTGGTAATTCAGGGGTATATCTGTTCTGGTAAGCAAGCAATCTGCCTACTGGTGGAGGGATTGTCACACAGTGCCTGTCAGATCGGATCATCTTTATCACGTGTTTTTTCTCACCAAATTCTGGGATTTGTGGTTCCACATTGAACTTTTATATTTTTTGGACTTTAGCATTCTGTTCTATTTTTTAGGGTATTATTTGCTCTGCACTTTATTTTTTTCTGAATTTATCTGAGGTGATGTGATTAACCTTTTTAATGTTCAGCTAGCAATATTAGTTTTCTTTATATTTATGTGTTTGTGCTGATTGCTTCTTCAAAGACAAAGGGTCTGGTATTGTCTTGGAGGGAGAACCCTATGCCGTTTTTTTAAGAATTTGGCGTGGGTTTCCCTTTCAAGACCCTCAGAGTTTAAGACAATGATCCAACTTCAATCAGAGTGGTGACTGTAAGCCAGGCCTGTTCATGTTTGTGTAAAGGCAGGCGTCCCAATACTTTTGATAATATAGTGTATATATGAAAAGTCAGTGCAGGAATCTATACGTAATCCACAGAGTTTATTCATTAAATATCTAGCGGTCCAGTATACAACAGCTTACAAAGCCTTGTCTTTGTAAGCCAAAAAGCATTTGTTTCTGTTGTATATTGGACCACTTAATTAATAATAAATAACCTCTCTTTCTGTGATGTTCCTTCATATACACTTGCAATCAGAAATATTCAACCCCCTCACCTCAATAGACAATACAGTGATGTTGATGAAAGATAATGAAAATAAATGAAAAAAAAAACTCGTGAAATAACAAACAATATTCATTGATACATATTTGAGTTATTTTGTCAGCAGAAGGCATCACGTTCTTCTTCAAAATGACTTGGTATTTCTGGGAATCCATGATGCCAGGTACACAATCAAGATTGCCAGTTCCTGCCGCTGAAAAACAGCCCCACATCATTATTGACCACCTCCGTGCTTGGCCATGGGGATGGTATTCTTCTGGTCATAAGCCTGACCTTTTGCATGCCAGACATACCGCTGGTCCATACTGTATGTCCAAAAAGTTCCAGTTTGGTTTCATCCGTCCATAGAACTGTCTCCCAGAACTCTGTAGTTTTGTCCAAATTCCTCCTGGCATATTCTAGTCGACTCCTGATGTTCCTTGAGGTCAAGAGTGGAGTGCGTCTTGGGGTCCGGCCATGAAGTCCTTGATTATTCAGTGAACGTCTTATAGTTGCCACTGAAGCCCTTGTAGCAGCCTTCATCATGTCATCATGTAGCTGTCTTGCAGTCACACGGGGGGTTTATCTTAGCTGTCCTGACTAAGTTGCTAAGGGCCCTTGATGAAATTGTGAGAGTTTCTGCTCCACTTCAGGCCATAAAAACTGTCAGAAAGCTTTAGAAACAACAATATTATATAGGGGTTGAATAATTGTGACATGGCGATCTTAACAAAGTATACTGTTACACACAAATACTGAAGAGAGGAAAAAAGCGGCGCCTCTAAGTGCAATAAATCTGGTTTATTTGGCACACACACACATGGTGATAATATGCACTCACAATGATTGAAAGGATTCAAGCATCAGGGAGAAGGGATCATCCGCTGATCACCGGAGTGAAGACTGCTCAAAGCCGCTGTCTGAGGCCGGGAGTAATCACGCTGGTGGTATCCAGCACAGCTGCAAACCAAAGCCTTCAGTGGAGAAGCGTGCTGGCACAGAAGAACGAACGTCACATCTGGGAAGCTAGGCGGGAGGTGCGCGTGTTCGGTTCATCCATGATCCTTCTTCAGGCTCAAGTGGGGCCATCTTGGATGTGGGCGACTTAAATACACACCCAACCATGGTGTATGGGCAACAATCAAATGAAATAATCATTGGACTCTATGGGACTTTTATTATGATACTAGCATGTTGGTTCATGTTTCCAATCTACCATCCTAGGAGCCATGTATACATATATATATATATATAGTCCCTAGTACGGCCATTTCAGCATGTGAGCGCAGAGTCCATCACAAATCTTTTACACACAAATACTACATCATACATTTTCTGTGTTGAGTTTATGTATCACTAAACTGAATAAGAAGCCCTCCAAAGCAGAATCCTGCACTTTGAAAAGATTTTTATTTATAAATCCTTAAAACTCTTTAGGGGTTGAATATTTCTGATTGCAAGTGTGTATGAGCAGTAATGTTTTTGTTACATTTCATTGTAAACATTATTTTTTGAAAAAAATTAAAAGAAAGAATGAAAAAATTAAGAAAGAAACAAAACTCTGTAGATTATGTATGGACTTTGCTGTTGACCTTTTTTGAGTACCAAGCGGGTGGTGCTGATTGCTGAAGGAGCCCAACTGGGAGACTCACCCCTGCTGCATAATAACGGCCTGGGGGGAAAGCAAAGCTCATTTCTTTAGTGAGAATACATACTGTATATGTCATTAAAATTTGAAAATAAAACACATACAAAAAGAAAGTGGGGATGCCGGTGGTTGTTGCACCAAGACATAGCCTCCTTATTGTATATAACCGGTGGCATTTTCATCCTTTTACACTTTGCCCATACTTTTCTGGGGGGTCCTACGGGATACAATGCTGAACAAACAGCTGCCTTCCTTGAACTAGAGATCAAAAGTGACTTTCCCAATTGGGGTCAAGAGCTTTTACATGTTTTCTGCAAATCCTACAATGAATTGCTTCAGCTTTGAGTGGTCAATCACCATGCCTGTGGACTGTCTCATAATAGTGTTGGAGAGAATGCATAGCCTTGTGTAAGGTTTAGAGTGGTTCTAAGGCCTCTGGGGCTGCTCTGTGTAATTCCATTGCACACAGCAGGTAAGTATAGAGATGTTTGTTATTTAAAAAAGAAATCCATTACAGTCACTTTTTTTTTTTTTTTGTTGTTTACAAACTTTTTATTAGTTACAAAATGGTGGTACAACAATAGAAAATCATCTATTAAGAGAAATGCATTATTCATAGAGATTTTAAAGCTATAAAGATAAATGTTGTAGCAAAGTGGAAAGTTACAATATTAAGTTTAGTATTTGAGTAACAGGGATGAGTGTAATCAATATTAAAACCCAAGTATCATAAGTATATGTCAGTAACATACCCATGAAAAAGTAACAAACATAAAGTGTTCTCTATCATGCATTTAAAAATTGGTTGGAATCACTTTAACGTAGATGTAAGACACCCCTTTCACACTTGTGCGAGTCGTCTTGCGATTTGGGACTGCAGAGTCCCATAACAAGTTGTTTCCCATTATTTCCAGTGAGTACCGTTCATATCTGTTCAACTTTCAAGTCGTGACGACTTCAAAGTAGTCCCTGCATTACTGTGGTCCAACTTTGATGCAACTTGAGGTCCATAGACTGCAATGTTAACCACTTGCCAACCGGAGTCTGACGGTGACAAAGTAGCTCGATATCGCATACCGACATATGACGGCGGCTACGATATCCCTCACTGTGAGTGCGTCGCCGGAGGAGTGCTCGCGCGCTCCCTGTGTTCAGGGGGGCCAGGGAGCGGGTAGGGTGGACTCGATGGCCGCTGGCTACCAGTGATGGCCCCCCCGCAGTGAAAGAACGGAGGTCCGTGTAAGTAAACACGGATCTTCGTTCTATTAGAGGGGGAAGGGTTGTGATCACAGGCTTCCTGTATATGGAAGCCGTGATCACTCCCCTCCCCCTGCCAGCCCAGCCCCCATACAGTTAGAACACACTGAGGGAACACAGTTAACCCTTAGAGCGCCCCTCCAGGTTAACCCCCTTCACTGCCAATGGCATTTACATAGTAATCAGTGCATTTTTATAGCACTGATCGCTGTATAAATGCCAATGGTCCCAAAAAAGTGTCAAAATGGTCCGACATGTTCCGCCGCAATATCACAGTACCGCTAAAAATTGCAGATCGCCGCCATTACTAGTAAAAAAAAATAAAATAAATAAAAACCCCAGAAATTAATTCTCATCATCCGTAAACGCGCGCAAACCAATCAATAAACGCCGATTGTGATTTTTTTTTACCAAAAATATGAGGAAGAATATAAATCGGCCAAAACCTAATGGAAAAAAATGTTTTTTTATATATTTTTTTTTTTTGGATTTGTATTTTATCAAAAAAGTAAGAAATTTGGCTTTTTTTGCAAAATTGTCGCTCTTCTTTTGTTTATAGAGGCGATCAGAAATGATGCAGAGGTGATCAAATACCACCAAAAGAAAGCTCTATTTATGGGGAAAAAAGGACGCAAATTTAGTTTGGGTACAACGTCACACGCCCGCGCAATTGTCAGTTAAAGCGACGCAGTGCCGAATCGCAAAAAGTGCTCTGGTCCTAAAGTGGGAAATCCTTCCGGGGCTGAAGTGGTTAAACCATCAAAGTCTCATGCAAATCGCACCTGAATAATATAGATGCAATTTCTGTACTACTTCTGTACGACTTTGCAATATGTTTTCATTGAGCCAAAGTTGCAACAAAGTCAGAACAAAGTCGTACTGATCCCAAATCGCTTCAAAATCGCGGCAAAAAATTGTGGTAAAATTGGGTCACACAAGTATGAAAGGAGCCTTAACCCTAACTGTAAATGACATTTAGTATTGCTTGATCAGTTTGTTATTGTAACAATGCGATTTTAGTAAATGGGTTTACATGAACTTTTATTAACAATTTTCTTGGGATAAAGCAATTATATTTAGAACAGAGCCTCGTGCATAGAACTTTAAAAGATTTCAGCAAATGTTCTAAAATGGCCTATCTTCACATTTATATAAGAGAAGCATATACGAATCTGCAAAACAGTTTAGAATCCTTGCCATATTATGTGTTTGCTATGCTATTCAACTTTGAAGGAAATGTTTTGTCTCCAAAAAACTTGAAGTACAGTTGAATCAGAAAAATAAAAAGATGGCAGCCCATAATGGTGTTGCACCTTAATTTGCTAAACAATTGTAGAATTAAAGTAGCCAGTAAACTTATTTTTACTCACTTAATAAAGAGTCAACATTGGCTTCCATTTGGTTCTGACAAGTTTTAGATGTTTTGGGGCATTTTCACTGGCAAGACCATCTGGTCACAATGTCACACCCATTTCTTGGATGCTTGCTCTGGCACTCTGTAACAACGGTCTGCATTGTTCTATGTTTCCATGAACCAAACTAATTTTAAATAACTTAATTTAAAGGAGTTTACGCCCTGCAGGAGGCTTTTATTGTTGGCTTGTACCTGTCTTCATAAACCATTAATAAATGTTTTGGTTTTCTCTGTGCTTTCTTACTTTTTAGCTGCATGTAATAGTCTAATGTGTAAAAACACACGGGGAAATGAGTGGGACTTTAATTGAAGCAAAGTGGTGGATAATAAGTAACAATTTAGGGATGGAAGCATTTGGTGGTGTAACACTATACAACTATACAGCCATATCTGTCTCCTACTGAGCCGTGTACCACTCCCCCTAGGTTTTATTAATTTATTCTTATTACTAGTTTATCAATTTTTTTTTCTTTTCCAGCCTTATCATCCAACTCCTTTCATTTTTGAGACCTGCAGCATGGGTGCGCTGGCTGTGGTGGTGGGCTGCCTGGTCTCCGATCGGTCGGGAGCTGCGTTGCGCACTGCGGGCTCCCTCCCCCCTCGTATCCTCCCTGTCAGGATGGGGGAGCGGGGATCACTGTCACTGTGCATGGGCGTCACGACGCCCCCCTGATGTGGGCGACGTCCTTGTGACGCCACGCCATCATGTGGGCTGTCCATGCTTGCGGACGCTTAGGCGGTTGAGGATGGCGTTGCTGGTCCGTAATGCCTGGAACGTGGCACCTCCCTCCCTCGCGTGCGCCTGCAGCGTGACGTTGGGGGGCAACAGGCATGGGTGGCTATATCAGGCGGCGTCCCAGATGAGATGGGACACACCTGACATGCTGCACACACCAGCCACAACTCTGACTCTGTGCCTTATCATCACTTCACACAGGTACTCATACACCCCCCGATTCTCCTCCTTTTCACTGTTTATCTTTCCTTTTCCACTGTTCAGGTGGTTCTTCACTCCCATGCCATCCTTACACTCATTCTATTTCCACCTTCCTCATCTACTTCTTTTATCTATGTTCCTTTTTCCCATCTCCCCATCTTCCACTTCTCATCTCACGATATGCTTACACAGCACACACACCAGGTTTTGTTTTTGTTTTTCATTCACAGTGATTTTGGTTGCTCCACTTAGTTTCAACACAATATGGGTGCCCTCTTCCACCCTGGATGCCTCCAGTGTTGACTGCCACCACCGCAGTTTCTCCCCTTTGCTCTCGACCTGTATGTCTCTGGATGGCCTTCCTACCCCGGCGACCTGCCACCGGTGCATTGGTGCTGTAAGTTCTTCCTCCCAACTTAGTGTGGGGGCTGGCTGACCCCCCACCTATATGTTAGCATCTGTTCCAAGTTTTCATGTCTATTTTTTGCTTCTCTAGTTATACCATGGAATTTCTCCTGACGAGTGGCTACAGGCCACGAAACGCGTAGAGCCTCCATCGCCGTGTGTTATCTACCTCAAATCAGGTCTATGGACATTACTACCCTAATTAACCAAATTCTCTAGGGTTAACGAGGGTCACAGGCTACACTGCAATACTTTGGCTGAATTTATACATGTATATAAATGAAATTGTTATTGATGGATTGGGGCCATGTATGATGTATTTCTCTGATTTTATGGTACTATCTTTACCAATGAATATCTAATATTGACTTTAACATGAATTGTAATAAAGTATATTTCTACTATGTGTCTACCAATAAACAATGAATTTTACTATAATCCATCAGTCTACTTACTATCCACCACTTCGCTTCAATTAAAATCCCACTCATTTCCCGTGTGTTTTTACACATTAGACTATTACATTAATAGGGATGGAAGTGTTCGGCCTTACCAGGCCATGACTTCACTTCATTTAAAGTCCCAATTTGCCCCTCCCCCTTCTTTCTACTAATTTTTAGCTGCATGGATTCCTTATTGAACCTATTTTATTTTTTGTTTTTCTGGAAAGTAGAGCAAAATTTGTCTGTAGATTTGACAGTCCAAATGGAGCAAGCTTAGCAAATTTAAAGTGGAACTAAACGCTCTCAATCAGCATTAAAGGGGTTGTAAAATCAGTAGGTTTTTTTATCTTAATGCATTATATGTGCAGCAGCCCCCCTAATACTTACCGGAGCCCCATCTCTGTCCAGTGATGTCCACCAGTGTATCGGCCATCCAAGACTCTCCCTCCTGAGACACAGCAGGGGCACCATTGCTGTCAATCAATGTCAGCTAGCCAATCGGGAGGAGGGGAGGGGTCGGGCCGCAACCCCGTGTCCAAATGGACACAGGGAGCTGTGACTTGGCTCGGGTGCCCCCATAGCAAACTGCTTGCTGTGGGGGCACTCAACAAGAGGGAGGGGCCAGGAGCACAGAAGAGGGACCCGAGAAGAGGAGGATCCGGGCTGCTGTGTGCAAATCCACAGAACAGGGCTGGTAAGTATAACATGTTTATTATTTTTATAGAAAAAAAATCACTTTAACTAATTTTAATCCTTATGCTGCTAGCATTAGGAAATAGATAAGAAGGTATATTATATTTACTTGTTTTAAATGCTTTTTTTTTACGTTTCTTCAGTTGCTTCCTGGTTTCTTGCCTAGACCAAAATGATGTCAGGCATCCCAGGAGTCTTCATGGATATATTTTTTTTCTTTCATCCTGAGGAGGGTAGGTAGGGCTTTCTCGGCTAAGCACACCTTCCTGCTGGCATGCCTGGCCTAAGAGTAGATGGAGGTGTGGGAGGGGGAGGTCTTTCTCAGCTAAGCACACCTTCCTGCCTGCATGCCTGGCCTAAGGGTAGATGGATTCTAGGAAGTAAATGCTACATGTATCATCTTCCCTTACTCAAGATGGCTGCAGAGAGAAATGCTAGAGGGGGTGCATTTCAAAATTATTTCTCAACAAAATAAAGCATGGAAACATGGATGGATGGGTGAGTTTGCTTTGGATATTAAAAATAAATGAAGAGCCTTTTCAGTTTGTGGTGCCCAGATATAGTTTAGTTCCACTGTATATCCCAAAACTAACAAAAAAGAGGAATGTATCTTTTTCAGAAAACTATTTACGAATTTAAACAAGTATAACTCCTAATTGTCTCTTGCAGTTACCTAATATGAACTGTAAGTCTTTAGCAAATCAGAAATGGTTTTCAAAAAAAGGGTCAACTTTGGACTTTGTTTGGAAAGTTCTGAGGATGGGTTAAGATGGTGGACTCTTCCCAGAAATGTTACAGTAACTAAATTAATCCAATTTAGGATGGTTTGGTAGAGTCGTAGACAGGAAATTAATTTGGAGCTCTTTGGTAACTGGCAGACATGGTAACGATAAATCAAGGAAGGGGTCTCTGTATTGGTCTCCCTGACAGACCATGAAGGCAGAATCTGGCACAAACATGCACAAGTAGTTAAGTGATACACAAGTGACACGATTAGAGATCCAAGATGGTGAAAAGCCAGGAAAAACTCAGGCATATTAGCTTTGGGCACATCTGATGTTTGGACTAGGGATAGGTGGAATGATTTCAGGCTAAATTAATTTAGCTTTAAACTTATTGATTTATCCATCTGTGAAATTTTGCAGAAGTTGAAACCCATTAAGCTTTTAAACTCAAAAATAAGATCTATTTTTTTTTAGGTTGAAGTGTGTTTATTTTTGTGGGTTGTTCTTTGAAGTTGTGGCTCATATTTATTTATTTCTTGTATTTGATCATTACGTGTGTTCTGTTGCTCTAACTTTTTTAGTTTACTTTCTTTTCACCATCACCCCCCCCCTCCCCATTAAATAAAAAGAAAATGTAAAATAATGAGGCTAAAAAACAGGTCCAAGATCATTTAGAGTTAATACGTTGTGCTGGTGCTTAGTCCCTTTGCAATGTTCCACTTCCCAAATCCTTTTCAACAGTATACAGTATATCTTCAGTAACCAATGTCTGTTGGGAAGGATTTGGGAAATGGAATACAGAATAGGCACTGAGCACCAGTACCATCTATTACCTGTATTCTTGTCCTGATTCCGGTGACTTGGGCTGCTAATATGCCCTGTGAAAGTGTTCCAATTAGCGCTTGGATCCAGATTATGTAGTCTATGAATGTATAGAATGTGATAATTGCATAGTCTGATGACACCTCAAATTCTATAAATGATTTTGACAAGGCACAGGCATGCGAAACATGTCCTCATTGTGACGGGACTTCACCTACCAGCTCGCCCCACAAGTACCCACACACCAGTGACTTCCGCCCACAGTTCATCCAGTGCTGCAATTGATGTCATCACAAGTCACCGCACACAGGTAGCACCTTCATGGTTCCATAGCCTGGCTTACATCCTCCTGGTTACATTCATCGGCCTTGTCGTTCTCACAACAGCCCTCCTTGTCCACTGAGTGTCTCCATGATATACAGGTAGATCCATTGCCCTGTAAACCAGTACTGAAGCTTACCACCCAGACACATCTTGGACCTTCTCTGTTGGATAACAGTAAGCAGGCTTAGACACTGTGGTTTTATACATCTGACACTTGTCCTGGGTGAAGCTTTTTAACATGTACACCACTGAATAAACGTATGGTTTTATCGAATTTGATGTTTCATCAGACTATGCAATTATCACATTCTATCAATTCATAGACCAGATAATCTGAATCCAATCGCTAATTGGAACACTTTCTTGCAGCTTTGTTTGAGTACTCTTTCCTAGGAGTTTATTCCCAGCAGTTATGATCTATAAGACTGACATTTAAATCCACACTCTTACTGATTCCCTTCAACAGGCACCCAATCAACTTTTTGCAGTTTTTTGCCATATGCCCTGTATTCTGGAGTCCTTGCACTGGCTATCCATAAGGTTTCTCATAGACTTTAAGATCCTCTTGCTCACCTACAAGGCCCTTCATGGCTTGGCACCCCATTATCTCTCTGAACTTTTTTCAACTTACTTCCCCCCCTCATAACCTCCGCTCTTCAAATTCTGGTTTACTGTTTACTCACCTACACTCAATGGGGGAAGGAGTCTTCTCCTGCTATGCTCCAAAACTCTGGAATTCACTTCCTAAGAACGTCAGTGAGTCTACTTCTCCAAACTCAGTCAAATCAAATCTAAAAATGTTTTTCTTTAGACAGGCTTTCACTTGATTGTTCCTCTTGCTAGGGAAGCCAGATGCCTTATTCTAGGGAGACAGAGTACCTGCAGTCAGAAGTTGGAGTTGTGCTTTACCAGTTGGGCTGATCAGTCATCCTATGGGAAAACAGCCTTTCTAGTCCTCAAATTCCTTGTAACTTCCCATACCTTCCCATCCGCATCCAAGTTTATTCCCCAGTAAACTTAAAACAAAACAACACCCTGGACTGTTTTTTTACTACCGAGTGGATGCTGCAAATTCCAAGGATCCAAAAGTCCAGCAGCTCCTAGGGGGGGTAGTGCTATACAATGTTGCAATTTTCATCATCGCATTGGTGGAGGGTTATTTTTTTATCTTTTTTATAATGATTAATTATTTTAAAAAGCTGTGTTTCGATTTACTGCTTGACCCAGCAGTGACCACCTTTTCGGGTTCTTTAGCCCATTTTTCTTTCTGATGCATGTTTGGGTTACTGGGGTCACACCATGTACTTTTTGGTAAGTACACATGGCATTAGTGTAAATGTGTTACTACCTTACCCTTCTTTGTTTAATTTAGTGAGGTCCATAGGGTTTTTTTTAGCTTTTTATTTTTGCTATGCCTAGTGTTTAGTGTCTCAACAACATTTGTTCATTATGTGGCTTAGCTTCCTAACTCATTTGGAACAGCAAGTGTGCTATCTCAGCTGTTGGGGAGGGAACCTATAGACATGGCTTTGTATCTTTGACCCATTTTTATGTTTGCTGCCAACATGGAATCTGGTGATCTAGTTCTATTTTGCAGTATATACTATTTTCCTATAAAACCAGAGACTTTGTATTAGCTTTTCACATTTGTTCCTGCAATAGGGCTTCGTGAGTTTGCTGATTCAGGGAAGCCTTGTCCTTGCGGTAGTTGTGCGATGGAATCCATTGTCTTTTGTAGATAATGTTAGCCTTTCACATGGATTCCTACAGCAAGAAGTGCTAACAAAGTATTACGACGTGTGTTCCTTGTTCATTTGAGTTTACCCAGATCTGTACAAAGAAGAAAAAATTGTATTGTTGTCTCATGACATAATCATATCAAGGTGATAACTCATTTTAAAGTGCACTAGTTTGTGGAATGGAAGGTGACCTGTTTGTGAACATTTTTGGACTAAAAGCTTGAATGTTAGGTTAACAGAGACAGGTTGTGCATAGTATTTAGGCAAGAGGTACACTATAAAAGATCATTCTAACTGTACAAACTATCGCCCCACCAAACATCACATTTTAGTTATAGATGGACCGCTTCACTCTTTTTATATGTTCTGAAAAGTCCAACAGTGAGATCTCCCTGCGTAAGTCCCATCTTTGTTCTTGCATGTTCCAACTGTTTTAATTCCCCATAATAAAAAATCAATACAGTTCTTAACAACAAAGTCCCAAATAGACATACGAGACTCTCAGGTGGATTAAAGTGTACGTTAGCCCAATATTTCATATTCCTGATACATGTCTGTTGTACCATGTAGTTGTATGAAAAGGTATCCTATTCTTTTTGCTTTTGTGTGAAATACCTGGTGATCCTGACAGTTCCTCTGCTTTCCCGTTTCAAATTGACCAAGCCAGCCAGGCATGGAAGCACATCCATCCCATAGTTTTCTTCTTCGCATTCTACACACAGCTTACCTGTACTCCATTGTTCATACTTCTGTTGACACTCCCCGCTGCCCAGCTAGCTAATCACTGAGAAGATCACTGTACTGCCATTTCTCTGCTTCCTGCTGACACCACCCATGCAGTCTCCTCTCCACTTCTTCAAAATTGTTATGCAGCTGAGAAAGTGATAAGTGGCCAGGTATGTCTGATCTGAACCCATTCGAACACCTATGGGGAATTCTGAAGGGACAAGTTAAGCATCGCTCTCCATCCAGCATCCAGGCTCTAAAAGAGGTCGTGTTTGAAGAATGGAAAAATATTGATGTTGCAATATGTCGCCAACCTGTTTCTTTCCATGCCTCAAAGACTAGGTGCTGTCCTTACAAATCATGGAGGTCTTACAAAATACTAGATGGAGTAGTTTTTGTTTTTTGGTGTATTCACTTTTGCATCAACTAATTTGATTAAAACTGAAGATTTTGTAACCTAAGTTATATTATTAACCTTACTTTCATTTAATGAGCTAAACAAATGTTCTATAAAACTCAGTTCTGTCAAAATTTTGGAAATTGTTCTTGTGTTCATTGAGATATTGATGAAAATCTTCCACATCTACCAAAATATAAATGTCAGTTTTGTGCAGAATGACTGTTGAGTACATCACACCCAGCCCTGCACCAAAATGGGCTGTATTTCAAAAACGAATTTTGTGAATAGATTGTCTTATCTAAGGTGACTATTAGGATAGCTCATAAGGGGCTTCATTATTCAATGTGTGAAATCAGAACTGTCCTTGTCATACAGTCATATTCTCTCATTTTCAAAGCCATTCTGGGGAAAAATGCAATTTGATTTTAAGGGCATCATAAACATTTTCACGCCAATGTATTTCATGTCCCCATTATATCCCCTTTCTTTCTTAGATTCTGCGCATCTCTTTCCCTTATTTTGACTTGGAGCAGAGTTCCAGATGCAATTTTGACTTCCTGCAGATCCATGATGGAGATTCAGTGTCAGCCTTCATGCTGGGAAAATTCTGTGGCACCACAGTCCCCGTTGAGCTCTTCAGCTCCCACAATGCTTTGTATATCTGGTTCAAATCTGATGAGAAATTTGCTGCTGGGGGATTTCAGATGAACTGGGAGTCTCGTCAACCAGGTAAAAACCATTCTTTTTTAAAACAGATAACTAGAGCTGGTAGGCCATGTGTTAAAATGGCATCTCTGTTGCATTAACTCTACTTCTGTCTTATTTGCCATTTTAATTTAAATCCAGGCCAATTTAAATTCCAGGCCTGGTGCATCAAAAGAAATTATGTGGAAAGACTTACTATTTGTTTTCTTTAGAAAGCAGCCACATCCTGAGTATAAAAACTGTCCCTTGCCAGCAGGCCCGGACTGGCACAAAAAATAGGCCCGGGAATTTTTTGACTAAGCAGCCAATTTTTCCAGGGACCTGGGGGGGGGGGGGATGGGTGCATTCAGGGGGGAGTCGGTCCTCCAAACTCATGTAATGTAAAGGGGACTTTGATGTAAAGGGGATTGCACTGTAAAGGGGCACTGTAATGATTACAATGCAGTCCCCTTTATATCAGTGTCCCCAGAAATCACAGCTCCCACCTTTTCTCTCTAATCAGTGTCCCCTTTTGCTTTTTGCTCTATGCTCACTGTGCAGATCTTCAGCTCCTCCCACCCCCCTGCTCCCTTACATTAAAGACCGCAGAGCCCACCTTATGGTACAATCCACAGAGCCCCCTTAGAGTCTGCAGAATTTCCACATACACTGTAAGGGGGAGCTTTGTTTACTATAATGTAAACGGGAACCCTGATATAAGGGGCCCTCTGATGTAAAGCGGAGCTCAGATGTAAGGGGTTTTCTGGGAACCCTGATTTACGAGAGACTCTGATGTAAAGGGGAGCTCTGATATAAAAGGGTCTCTGCTCACCAAAGCCCCCCTTGCATCAGAATGCATAGAGCACCCCTTAAAGTGGAGTTCCAGCCAGGTAAAAGTCAGCAGCTACAAAAAGTGTAGCTGCTGACTTTTAACAATCGGACACTCACCTGTCCCTGGCTCCAGCAATGCGGTCTCCCGAGGGCTCGCTCTTCTCCCCTTCCCCTCGGCGGCGCCGGCATCACAAGTGTGGGCACCCGGCTTTGGCTTCAAAGCTGGGCGTGCACTGCGCATGCGCAAGTCGTGCTGCGCCTTGTGATTGCCCGGCGTATTTTCTGGGACCTGTCAGAAGTATGCCATCAGAGAATTTATTAAAAGTAATCTAAATGCATACTCACAGCCTCCGTCTGCTCATCGGTATACGCACCCCCCAGCAAGACCACAGCCCTGGAACAAGTGACACGGCCCTGGGCCCGGACTTTTTATGATGAGTTTTTATTCACACCTGTGAGTATGCATTTAGCTTACTTTTAATAAATTCTCTGATGGCATACTGCACTTAGGTCTGGCGCTCCTGTCTCCCACCCTTCTCCTTTTCCCACAGAGTTGCTTCTGCTCTTCAGGCAGCTGCCCCTAGGTGCGGATCCATCCCATTGGAGTCACATCCTTTCACATGGACTTTCAGCTCTGATTTTTGGATGTACATGGACTCTTGATATGGACTAACTTATCATTGTTTTTATCTCTGGTTTTATGTTATACATTCCTTTGCATCTTTTATGTACCCCCTACCTTATTGACAGCTTACAGGCACTTAAGGGTTCCCCGGTGTTCTTTTGGCGCCATTCTCATCCCTTATTATACCATCCTTTACCACCTCGGCAGCCACACAGAAAGATCAATCACAGAAAGCTAAGGAAATGCACCATTCTTCTTCTGACGTTAATCTTCCCACCCACAGGAAGACACAGGAGGAGAAGGAGGAGCAGATCAGCTCTGTCTCCTCTACTGTCCCGCTGTCCATCCGTCCTTGCAGAGGGAGGGGCGGGGATGTTAGCGGCTGGCTCTGAGTCTGAACTGTGTGGGAGAGAGACACACAGCTCAGCCCTGCAGCCGGTCGGGGAGACACAGGCATGGCTGCTCACCTCCAGTTGTTCTGCCTGCACAACAAGCCATGGAGCAGGCAGCCCCGGCCAACCGGGCAAATGCCCGGTCTGCCCTATGGCCAGTCCGCACCTGCTTGCCAGCGTGCTACAGAGAAAGACCCTTGCTCGCTGTGTGGAAGCAGTGGTCTCTTTGCCGAAGTCAAACACACCCTCTGCTGAGTCAGAGCTAGAGCTCTTTAATCTGCAGGAAGCGTGAACTATGCTGACTGGAGAGCTCTAAAATTGTGTATACACTAGTAGAATTTCACACAAAAATTTGCAGAAAATTCAAATGTCATTTGAAAGTAGTTGAAGATTTTGATTATTTTTAAATCTGATTGTGGAATGAGTGGACGTTACCAAGCCAACACCACATACACTATTAGAAATGCATACAGTTGAGAAAAATCTCCCATCCTGCTTCTTTGAAATTTGTTGTCTCTGTATTCTAAAACGGACGTCAATTTGTGCCCACTAATGAATAGGAAAACAAACATTCTTACAACATTCTTACAACAAAAAATGTCAAACAAATTCAACTAGTGTATACCCAGCTTTACTCTGACTCCATTGCTATTAAGTAGGCTGTAAAAGCCGAATCGCATTAGTATCTATCATAACAGGCATGTAGCTAATAAAGAGCACTCCGAGTTGCCTGCTTTTCATTCACTCCATAGGGGGTGTGTTCTCCATAGGGGGTGTGTTCTCCATAAGGGGTGTGTTCTCCATAAGGGGTGTGTTCTCCATAAGGGGTGTGTTAACCTCTGCAAAGAGACCACTGCTTCCACACCGAGAATAAAAAACCTTCTCTAGACTATGCTGGCGGGGGAAAGGATTTACTACTCCGACTGTGACTGCTGTCTAAAGAAAACAAGCTCTAAGACTTTGTACCACAAATGTATTTAGCTTGATAATCTGAAAGAGTAGTTATATTTTAAATACATTTATCTGAAATAATATTCTATTTTCATTTAGAGTGTGGAGGTCAGCTGTCAGATCCTCATGGGTCCATTTCTTCTCCTGGTTACCCGGGTACTTATCCTCCTAATCGAGACTGCTACTGGACAATTGCTACTGCCCCAGGACTTTTCATCACATTTGCCTTTGGAACGCTGAGTCTAGAACATCATGCCACATGTGAAAACGATTATTTGGAGGTACATTTTGGTCTGCATTGTCCTATATATGTTTTTTTTTTTTTGTTTTTTTTTAGATTACAGCATATTACAGCATATCCAAAGCACTTTATTGTATAGAGCAGAGAATGGTATAAAACTCTATCAGATTTCTTGTCATTTCCATCCCAGTGGGAGGAATTGCCTTCACTTCCTCTCCCACTGATACAACTTACTCTCCCAAAGTAAGTGATCCCCAATTAGGCACTTGCCACCAGAATGACCATCACCAATAAAATTACATGTTATTCTTGTTCCACCTACAGGTTTTGGATTTGCTCTCATCTAACAAGTGTTACTAGGACAAAAAAGGGGTGACTTCCCTCAGTAGGGACATGGACAGCAATAAAAACCCAACTGAGCTGTCAAATCTTCCATACTCTGCTCATACTGTCTAAAAAAAAGGCCTATATATCTTTTGTACTTATTGATTTTAAGAACAACCTCCCCTGATATGAAGAACCCATCAGGCAACACCACAACCTAAATGTTTTATAGATAGGGGTGGGCTAGGAGGGGAGAGGGTCTGGTATTCCTGCATTCTGCAAGGGTGTATGTGCTCTCCTGTAAGTATAAAACAGGGGACTTTTTATACTAGTCAAAAAAGGGCATTTGTAATATTTTTTTTTTCTCTTGAAATGTTATAATAGTTCAACTAACCTCTTAGGGATGACTCTATTTTTTATTATTTACTTGCTATTTTACCCAGCCAGAGAAAGAGAGTAAGGCCATCCTGTCCCCTGCCTAAACTCAATGTTCTCCTATTCCTTCATTATTGAACTGTATTGCAATTGTACTGTGTCCCTTCTTTATTGTAAAGCACTGTGCAAACTGTTGGCGCTATATAAATCCTTCATAACAATAATAAAAATAATGTGCAGGCACTCTTTGAACAGTTTCATCTTTCTCCATCCAACAACTCAATTATCATCCCAAAACTCAGTTAGGAAAAAGGTTAGTCCTCATTGGGGCCTTACAGCCTTATATTTCCAATATGACAGGAAAAAGATACAAGTGAATAATGGCACATACTTCTATTCCTGAGAGGTAAAGCTGCACTGTTACAACATCTTATAGTGGAAGTAAACTCCTATGCATAATTTGTACCTATAGGTAAGCCTATAGTAAGGCTTACCTATAGGTACAATAAATATCTCCATAATGTGCACCGTTTAGGAGATATTTACTGTACATTCTGCCGGTTACATCACCGGCACATGCACTCTGAAGCAATGGCCACCCGGGCCATTCCTTCAGAGTCCTGTGCGGTAAACGGTGGCTCCCGCACACATGCGCAGGAGTGACCACTTTGCAGCTCCAGCCACGCACACAGCTGGAGTCTGCGAACCCGGAAGGAAGACGGGTGAATATGGAAGCCTTGTCAGCGGTAACTGGATGGCTTCATTCTAAAGTAAGTTTCACATAATGTGCAAGTATGCGATGCATACTAGCACAATTTGGCTTTACCTTGCATGTTCCAGAAAAAAACAAACGGTTTACTACTTTAAATGTATAAATTTATAAAAGCTGATTTTTGACTGGTTGTCTTAAATAAGAAGTTGGGTTGGGCTGATTGCAGTGATTAATGACCAATCTGACACAGAGCCCACCTCTCTGTCTTCATGCTGCACATCAGGAATGGGCAGGATAAAAATATTTTTATGCAGTAGTTTATGTACAAGTTGGATAATGATGGTAAAGTTTTGCATCTTCTACAATACAGTTCCTAAACTGTGGAAGGTAGGTCTCCAAAAATTCAAGCAGAGGACAAAGGACCAGTTACCACTATTGCCTGTTGTTTCCTGCAACTGATCTTTTCCCCATTTCTGACTTACCATACCTTGTTATCCACTAAGGTTGAGGAGCCAGGCTTTTGCTTCTCATGTCAGAATTGCCTCACTGATGACTGGTGATCTGATGACTGGAGATCTGATGACTGGTGATCTGATGACTGGAGATCTGATGACTGGTGATCTGATGACTGGAGATCTGATGACTGGAGATCTGATGACTGGAGATCTGATGACTGGTGATCTGATGACTGGTGATCTGGTGACTGGAGATCTGATGACTGGTGATCTGATGACTGGTGATCTGATGACTGGAGATCTGATGACTGGTGATCTGATGACTGGTGATCTGATGACTGGAGATCTGATGACTGGTGATCTGATGACTGGAGATCTGATGACTGGAGATCTGATGACTGGTGATCTGATGACTGGTGATCTGATGACTGGAGATCTGATGACTGGTGATCTGATGACTGGAGATCTGATGACTGGTGATCTGATGACTGGAGATCTGATGACTGGTGATCTGATGACTGGTGATCTGATGACTGGTGATCTGATGACTGGAGATCTGATGACTGGTGATCTGATGACTGGAGATCTGATGACTGGAGATCTGATGACTGGTGATCTGATGACTGGAGATCTGATGACTGGAGATCTGATGACTGGAGATCTGATGACTGGAGATCTGATGACTGGAGATCTCATGACTGGAGATCTGATGACTGGTGATCTGATGACTGGAGATCTGATGACTGGAGATCTGATGACTGGTGATCTGATGACTGGAGATCTGATGACTGGTGATCTGATGACTGGAGATCTGATGACTGGAGATCTGATGACTGGTGTGAACGTAGTAATGATCAAGAAGCAGCAACAGGCGAGGTGGAGAAAGCACACTGCCAAAGACTGAATGAAGCAGAAGCAGGGAGGTCCTGACACTGTAGACCATCAGTCGCAGCTTTCTCTACAGAAAAGGAGAACAGTGAGCAGCATAGTAGTGACATCACTGAATCTTACTCTGGATCCAGTGAGACTAGCAGTCAGAGGGAGCAGTGCCTTAGATTTCACACTGCAGTGCAGATACACAGCTTTGGGGTTACAGAATAGTAGTGCCTAGGCACAGGGAGTGTGCTGCTATTTTTTTTTTAGAAGGAATTAAAACTTTTCAAGATAGATTTTTTTAGGCAACTGCTTAGGCACAATTATGCTTTCTAGATGTTCCCTTTAAGACAGCAAATAAGACAGAATTTTGAGTTGAAGTTCACTTTAAAGGATAAGTTCACCTTTTGTAACCCGTATTTAGGGTGTAACATGGTAGTTTGGAGCAGTCTCCGATCCCTACCTGTGAAAGTGGACAGAGGATCTTCTCCCCACACCTGCTCTCAATTTTTTAAACAGTGCGGCGGAGTTCTGTGAATCAATGCATTAAAACTTCCATCTGCCACTGCAGCAGACAGCTTGTAGTTCTCAATGAACTATGAGAGTGCTGATGAGTGCCCTCGTAGTTAATTAACTTCAGTAACTGTCATATGGAGGTATGGGCAGACATTTGTACTGAGTGTCTGCAGGAGCCTGACATTGCACCTGTGATCCACTGATCACAGATGCAATCCTCTGCAGGCTGCAGTGTAAAAAAATAGTATCATTGTAGATCTAATTGATTTATGACTTGTTTTAATCTGATGCATTTCTTTGAAATAGATACGAGATGGCCTCCTGCCCCAAGATACTCTCCTTAATAAATACTGCAGTACCCAGTCACCTGCCCCTCTCCAGACATCCGGCCCATATGCCTGGATTCACTTCCATTCTGACAGTGCACTAACAGACAGAGGATTTCAAATCAACTACGTAACATCATCCTGTGAGTAAGAACATTGTAACATATGTTGTTATTGTGTGGACAGCTGCAAAGGGTTCTGTCTTCATGAATACAGTATGTAATCCTTATGCCGTAATGGGCTTCCTCCGGGAGTTCCAGTTTCCTCCCACATGAATGTATGGTAGACTTGTTGTCCTCTACACAAAACTGGCCCTACAAAGTGCATGTGTTTGTATCGGTAGAGATATTTATAGTAAAAAAGCGAAGGAAATGCCCAGAGCATGAGAAATTGACCAAATATTTTTTTTAATTTAGTCTCTTGAACATTAGCTCAATAACAGCCAAATTGCTTTTGCTCTGTTTTTGGTAAGTGGGGAAGAGTTGGGATGTCTGTCTGTCATGTTTTTATTTCCATCTCTATACCAATTGACAAGATTTAACTCAATCTTGGAAAATGACTAAACACAATTTCAGTAGAGTGGGGAAATTTTAGAATATTTTTTGACAATGTTATTGCTGTCCCAATTATGCCCAAACCCCCAATTCTTGTATGGGCATCACAGGTACCATAAGTGAGGGACATTTTCCCCAATGGTGTTACGGACAGAAATGAAACCTGACAAAAAGTTTAACTTTCTAGGAAACTAAAAAGAAACAAAATGTTGACTGAAGATTGGCTTTAACCACTTAAAACAGTAGGAATGCCAGCTTTGTTATTTTTACCTACAGGTAAGCCTATAATAATGAATATCTCCTGGTGCTGCTAGGCAGAAATGGTAACCACTTAGCCACTGGGCTGCCCTTACAGATAGTTAAAAAGATGAATGGTGTCAGTGGGAACTTATCTGAGAGGCAGAAATTGCTCATTGCTTAAGGAACCCCTAGAAATCTCTGGAGGAACCCTGGTTAAGAAACCCTGATTTCGAGCATGCAAAATAATCCATCAAAAGAAGAAAATTTTAAATAAATAAAACATTGACTGAACATGATGGCCATTTTGATAGTATTTTGTGTGGGACACCATCAAAGGTAAAGTTTGTGCAAATATATGTAATACGTATATAATTCTTCTGATTGCACCTAAATAAAATTGATACAAAACTGAACTTCAGCTTAGTGGCTAGCAGTACTTGAGATCTCTCTATGCTTTAAAGTTGAACTCCAGGCACAAAAATGTATATTTAAATAGTTTCCTCAACAGCCACAAAAGATATAAATCCACTTTGTGTGTACCAAATCCCAGATATTACCATATAAAAAAAAAGCAGTGATTGATTGGGAAACTGTATATTTCATATTCCTTATTAATGCTGGCCTCACAAATATCTAAGAAACCCCCTAATATCCTGATTTTCCTAATTACTTTGGATGGCTCATACCAAAGTAAGGAGTGATTGTAGACTGACCAAGTCCTTGAGGGGTCATATTGCAAAGGGAGTTGGCTTGAGGGTTGTCTATTCCTTATACACAAGTATAAGCCCAAACTGGAATAAGTTAGTCTCACACCAGAACTTGCGATATGCATGCATCTGAATTTGATTGGCCATGCTGCATAAAAGCAGGGGGACAAAACAGCATCTTTAGTTAAGTATTCTTGTTATATTTTCTTTATCTTTATCTGTATTTGACATTACTTTTAACTGGTTAACAACCGGCTCACGTACATTTACTGTTACAGAGTGGCAGCGTAACGCAAATCGTCGTCTATAAACGGCGATCGGCGCAGGTGCGGCTAGGGGGACAATTGCATGCCGGCGGTGGCGCGCTCTCGTGCCCTCCGCGCGCTCCCTCAGTGTGGCCACAGATCGCTTACAACACAAGAACGGTGTAAACACGGCGGTTCCCCATTCTGACAGGCGGCTTGACAGAGCTCTACTGATCCCTGTATTCGGGATCGGTTAGATCTGTTATGCCCCTGCCAGCCCAGCCCCCACACAGTTAGACCACGCCTATGAAACACAGTTAACCCCTTGAATTGCCCCCTGCAGGTTAACGCCTTCCCTGCCAGTGACATGTATACAGTAATCAGTGTTTTTTTTCTTTAGATCTGATCGCTGTATAAGTGTCAATGGTCCTAAAAAAGTGTCAAAAATGTCCGACAAATCCGCTGCAATATCGCAGATCGCCTCAATGCATTTTGTGTACCCACACATCATTAGGAAGCTTACTGATGATATGTGGGTACACGAAATACATTGACGCTGTGCCCACTTCCGTTTGACGTCACTTCCTGTCCGTCTGGTTCCGAGTGTCAGAAAGCACGCCGAGCTATCCGGAGCCGGCGTTACCCGAGAGCTGTTCATGCTGGGGCTGGCATTCACCACATTTAAATGTGAATTTACAATTTGTATTTGCTAATACTTTTCATAATAAATATGTTGCACAATGATATCTCCGATTTGCTTTTCCTTTGAGTACGGTTCTGGGGTGTACCTGAGATAACATAGGGAGAGTCAGAGCTGATAAACGTTTTACATTTGGCTGGGATACAAGGAGAAATATCCATTTGTTCCTGCAAGGAGGATTTATAATTTATCAAAGGCGATATTAATATATATTTATGGTGAGTGCGCATTGCTTAACCGCTTGCCGACCGCTGATCGGCAATTGACGGCGACAAAGTGGCTCTGTAACGCAAATCGCCGTCATACGACGGCGGCCGCGATACAGAGCCACTGTGAGCGCTCACTGTGTTGGGGGGGGGGGCCAGGGAGCGGGTGCGGCGGCTTCGATTGCCGCCGGCCACCCGCGATGCCCCCCCCCGGAGTGAAGGAGCGGAGGTCCGTGTAAGTAAACACGGACCTCCGCTCTGTGTGAGGGGGAAGGGCTGTGATCACAGCCTTCCTGTACGTGAAGGCTGTGACCACTTCCCTTCCCCAGCTAGGCAAGCCCCCATACAGTTAGAACACGCCCAGGGAACATACTTAACCCTTAGAGCGCCCCCTGCAGGTTAACTCCTTCACTGCCAATGGCATTTACACAGTAATCAGTGCATTTTTATAGCACTGATCGCTGTATAAATGCCAATGGTCCCAAAAAAGTGTCAAAACGTTCCAACATGTCCGCCCTAATATCGCAGTACCGCTAAAAATCGCAGATCGCCGCCATTACTAGTAAAAAAAAAAATAAAAATAAAAACCCCAAAAATGAATTCTCATCATCCGTAAACGCGACCACTTTTGCGCAAACCAATCAATAACCGCCGATTGTGATTTTTTTATCGCAAATATGAGGAAGAATATAAATAGGCCAAAAACGGTGAAAAAAAAAAGTTTTTTTATATTTTTTTTTTGGATTTGTATTTTAGCAAAAAGTAAGAAATTTGGGTTTTTTTGCAAAATTGTCGCTCTTCTTTTGTTTATAGCGGCGATCAGAAATTACGCAGAGGTGATCAAATACCACCAAAAGAAAGCTCTATTTGTGGGAAAAAAAGGACGCAAATTTCGTTTGGGTACAACGCCGCACGACCGCGCAATTGTCAGTTAAAGCGACGCAGCGCCGAATCACAAAAAGGGCTCCGGTCCTAAAGCTGGAAATCCTTCCGGGGCTGAAGTGGTTAAGCACGAGTGGTGGTGGAACACTGGTTTGAGTGAAGAAAGAATTTATGGAATTATTTGGAACCACTTTTTCTTTACACATGGTGGATGGACTTTAACCACTTGACCACTGGGCACTTAAACCCCTTAACAACTAGACCAATTTTCAGCTTTCAGTGCTCTCACATTTTGAATGACAATTACTCAGTCATGCAGCATTGTACCCATATGAAATTTGCGTCCTTTTTTTCACACAAATAGAGATTTCTTTTGGTGGTATTTAATCACTGCTGGGTTTTTCATTTTGTGCGCTAGAATTAAAAAAAGACCGAAAATTTTGTAAAAAATGAATTTTTCTTCACTTCTGTTATAAAATTTTGCAAATTAGTAATTTTTCTTCATAAATTTTGGCCAAAATTTATACTGCTACCTATCTTTGGTACAAAAAAAATGTGGATATTATTTGGTCTGTGTGAAAGTTATAGAGTCTACAAGCTATGGTGCCAATCACTGAATATTGATCACACCTGATGTACTGACTGCCTATCTCATTTCCTGAGACACTAACAAGCCGGGAAAGTACAAATACCCCCCAAATTACCCCTTCTTGGAAAGTAGACATTCCAAGGCATTTAGTAAGGGTTATGGTGAAGTTTTTGAAGTTGTAATTTTTTCCCACAATTCTTTGCAAAATGAAGATTTTTTTCCCCCAAAATTGTCATATGTTAACGGGTTATTTCTCACACCCAGCATATGCATACCACAAATTACACCCCAAAATACATTCTATTACTCCTCCTGAGTATGGCAATACCACATGTGTGAGTCTTTTACACAGCCTGGCCACATATAGAGGCCCAACATGTAGGGAGCGCCATCAGGCGTTCTAGGAGCATAAATTACTCACATCATTTCTTGACTACCTCTTGCACTTTTGAAGGTCCTGGAGCCCAAAAAATGACCCCATTTTGGAAAGTAAACACCCCAACGTATATTCTAGGAGGCATAATGAGTCTTTTGAACATGTCATTTTTTTCCACAAATTTTTGGAAAATGTGGAAAGAAAATGAAAACGCATTTTTTTTTTACACAAAGTTGTCCATTTATACAATATTTCTAACACACAGCATGCACCTAGAAAAAACACCACAAAATATATTCTGCTACTCCTCCTGAGTATGGCGATACCACATGTGTGACAATTTTACACAGCCTGACCACATACAGAGGCCAGCATGCAGGGAGCACCGTCAGGTTTTCTAGGGGCATACATTTTGAATCTAATTTGACTACCTTTTACACTATTGTGAGGTACTGTGGTGGCATGGATAGGCACTGTAGTGGCACAGATGGGCAGGGTAGTGGCACAGATGAGCAGTGTAGTGGCACAGATGGGCACTGTAGTGGCACGGATGGGCAGGGTAGTGGCACGGATGAGCAGTGTAGTGGCATGGATGGGCACTGTTGTGGCACGGATGGGAGTGTAGTGGCACGGATGGGCAGTGTAGTGGCATGAATGTGTCACGGATGAGAACTGATGTGGTATGGATGAGCATGAGTGAGGCACAAATGAGCCATGGATGGGGATGGATGAGCCAAGGATGGGTGGGTGAGCAAGGATGGGTGGGTGAGCCCGGCTGGGTGAGCATGGATGGATGGCTCGGTGAGCATGGATGGATGAATGGATGAGCATGGATGGATGGATGAATGAGCACGGCTGGGTGGGTGAGCATGGATGGATGGCTGGGTGAGCATGGATGGATGGCTGGGTGAGCACGGCTGGGTGGGTGAGCATGGATGGATGGCTGGGTGAGCATGGCTGGGTGGGTGATCAGGGATGGATGGGTGAGCATGGATGGATGGATGGGTGAGCATGGATGGATGGATGGGTGAGCATAGATGGATGGATGAATGAGCACGGCTGGGTGGGTGAGCATGGATGGATGGCTGGGTGAGCACGGCTGGGTGGGTGAGCATGGATGGATGGCTGGGTGAGCATGGATGGATTGCTGGGTGAGCACGGCTGGGTGGGTGAGCATGGATGGATGGCTGGGTGAGCACGGCTGGGTGGGTAAGCATGGATGGATGGATGGGTGAGCACGGATGGATGGATGGGTGAGCACGGCTGGGTGGGTGAGCATGGATGGATGGATGGGTGAGCACGGCTGGGTGGGTGAGCACGGATGGATGGCTGGGTGAGCACGGCTGGGTGGGTGAGCATGGATGGGTGAGCACGGCTGGGTGGGTGAGCATGGATGGATGGCTGGGTGAGCATGGATGAGCATGCATGGCTGGATGGGTGAGCATGGATGGGTGAGGATGGGTGGATGGGTGAGCATGGATGGGTTGATGGATGGGTGAGGATGGATGGATGGGTGGATGGGTGAGCATGGATGGATGGGTGAGGATGGGTGGGTGTTGGATTAATAGGGTGAGGATGGCTAGGTGGGTGGTGGGGACTGGGGGTTGCATGGTGTAACTTAGCAGCGCTGTGGGCATCACACATCGCCCACAGCACTGCAGCACCTCCTCTCTCCCCCCTCTCTCCTCTCGCAATGCACCGATCGGTGCAGAGAGGAGAGAGAAAAGCCAACGTAAGTGCCAGCTTGTTTACATGTGATCGCGCCGCCATTCACCGCGATCCATGATCGGTCGGGTCCCCTGGACCCGACGGTCACGGATGTTCCCGTGTGCGCGATTCTGGGAGGACGTCAATAGACGTCCTCCCAGAGTTAAGCAACCGCCCTGTAGACGTCTTTTGTCTATAGGGTTGTTAAGTGGTTAAATACATTTTTTCTAATCGTCTTTCTTTGGGATTATCCCAGAAATTGTTCTGGGATTTATTATATACCGTATATACTCGAGTATAAGCCGACCCGAATATAAACTGAGGCACCTAATTTTATCCCATAAAACTGGGAAAAGTTATTGACCCAAGTATAAGCCTAGGGTGGGAAATGCAGCAGCCAGAACACAGGGACAGGGAGCCATTACACAGGTATTGTAGCCAGAACACAGGGATTGTAGCCAGAACAGTGATTGTAGCCAAAACACAGGGATTGTAGCCATTACAGAGGGATTGTAGCCAGAACACAGGGACTCAGCCATTACACAGGTATTGTAGCCAGAACACAGGTATTGTAGCCAGAACACAGGGACTCAGCCATTACACAGGGATTGTAGCCAGAACATAGGTATTGTAGCCATTTCCACCTGCCCACCACCTGCACTGGATGGTACCAGCTGGCACTGGCAAAAGAGATGAGTAAAGTAGATTCACATTTGCACAGATCGCGCTGCTTCAAAGAGCCGCTCTGTGCATGAAACTGTGAGCTAATTACATTGGAATGCAGAGAGAGAGTTGTCAGATCTTCACTGAGATTGGAGGTGGCCGGGACTGAACAGATAACACCCGCAGGTCCCGCCCACCTCCCGACATCAAGTTAAAAATCTGACAGCTCTCTCTGCATTCTCTGCATTCCAATGTAATTAGCTCACAGTTTCATGCACAGAGCGGCTCTTAGAAGCAGCGCACGCTGTGCAAATGTGAATCTACTCATCTCTTCAGACCACCCACAGACACTGACTCGAGTATAAGCCGAGGGAAGCCTTTTTCAGCACAAAAAATGTGCTGAAAAACTCGGCTTATACTCGAGTATATACGGTATATAAAACATATTCCTCAAGTTGTCTTCCAGGACGGCACACCTGAGAGATGACTGGTCCCACCTGACAGGAAACACAATCAAGAAAGGGGTCAAAAAAACCCCGCCCCTCCCATGCTCCTCAGTTTTTGATTGTGTTTCCCCACAGCGAAACAGTTTGTTTTTTTGTATGATCCAAGGCTGTGAGCCGAGGGTCTCCCCCTGGGAACCAGACTGCAGGCTTGAGCGGCTGGATGGTCAGGTGGGGTCTGTGTTATCCCTCCCAGGGGGGATATTCCCCAGATCGGTAACTGCCTTCTCGGGGGGGCATCAGGACTGAAAGAGCCTCCCTGAGAGCTGAAGGACCCTGGGCACAGTGGGGTGGCCAGAAACTTCAGGGACCTTTTTTCCGCCTCCCTCTTCTTACCTGGCTGGGTTGTCAGGGATTGAGGAGGCTGGGCTGTGTCTCTTCTCACAGGCCTCCACTGCAGGAGTACCTGTGTATTCAGCGGCATTGGAGCGGCATGGAGACGCCGGGGGGAGGAGGAGGAGGCAGCCTGGAGTCAGAGATTGTTTCCTGCCTCCTCCCTCATGACCGGAAGTGATGTCACAGCCGCTAGAGGGTATTTCGGGTCCTCTGGACTTCACCAAAATTGCGGCGGCATTTTCACAGGCGGAGAGCGACCAGCAACCAGTGGAACAGGCGTCCACAAGTCTCCTGCTCTTCACAGCAGAGCCACAGCAGCGGTCGGCTGGAGAGCTCTGCCCTCTACAGAGATGGACAGAGAGGAGGGACCAGCAACGGTCACAGCCACAGAGGAGACCACAGGGGGTGAGTCGGCCACTGGCAGGGGTACTGTGGGGGTGGGTCCCTGAACCTTACCCCTGCAGGGAGTGTTAGAGGTTAATGCAGGTGCATTTATCTTGCAGACGTGGAATCCGTGGCCCAGGGAGGCACCAGCAGGACTAAGTCTAAGACCTCTTCCCGCTATAAAAGATGTGGTTACTGCAATGATAAACTGCCACAGGAACACACAAAGCCCTTCTGCTTTAAATGTATTCATAAGCTGTCAGGGAAAGAAACATCTCAGGTTATGAAGGATTTTCTTGCTGTACAGACAGAGATGTTGTCTGCTCTCAGGTCTTTTCAAGCAATCCTTAAACCAAGGCAGGAAGTGGAAGCACTGTCTAGTTTTGAGGGCTCTTCCTCACAAGAAGGGCCGTCAGGCCTTGAGAGGCCACTTAAGTGGGCCACTGTCATGGCTCTGGAAGCAGAAGGGTCTGAGCAGAGTTGTCTGGAATGAGGATAGCCAGGAGGAAGAAGAATCCAGACCAGGCAGACACATTTTTTCGGCTAATGAGATGGAGGGTCTCCTCAAGGCTATATGTACCTCTGAGGAGATTCAGGAGCCTGCTGCACAAATTTCAGCTCAGGATAAAATGTACAGAGGTTTAGTCCGCCCACAGGCTAAGGTTCTTCCAATATATCAGGCTCTTAAAGACATTATCCTGGGGGAGTGGAAGGAGCCAGAGAGAAAACTCTTAAAATTCAAAACCTGGAAGCGCAGATGTCCCTTTAATGATGAGAAAGAGGAGAAACTCTTTAAGACTCCTAGGTTGGACACTTCCCTGGCTCAGGTCTCAAAACAATCCGACCTCACTTTTGAGGATGCAGGTAATATTAGAGACCAGATGGATAGGAGGTCTGAAACTCTACTGCGCAGAGCCTGGGAGGCCAATGCGGCAGCAATGAGTCTGGCCCTGGCCTCAGCTTGTGTGGCTAGAAATGTGGACATGTGGGTGAGCAAACTCCTGGACCATGTTTCTCGTACATCCAAGTCAAAACAGGTGTTGGACTCCCTGGAATTGATTGGTAAAATGGTAGCCTATCTAGCAGATGCTGCTGTTGAAACTGTGCGTACAACAGCAAAATCTGCAGCCCTGCTAAATTCGGCTAGAAGAGCCTTATGGGTGAAGACCTGGGATGGGGACCATACATCAAAGTCACGATTGTGTGGTCTCCCGTTTGAAGGGTCATTACTATTTGGCACAGGTTTAGATCAGGCCCTTGCCAGATCTACAGAGAAGGGGAAAAATTCCCAGTTAAGCCTAAGAAAACTAAGGGAATTTTTTTTCGAGGCCCCCAAGAGACCAATCAGTTTAAGAACAAAAATGAAAATAAAAGATGGGGGTTTGGCAAAGGAAAACCAAAAGGGAGTCTCCTTTTTTCCGGCCAAAAGTCGGCCGAGAAGGACTCCAAGTGACACCAGCGTAGGGAGGAGGCTTTCCCAATTTTACACCCAGTGGGAGAAGATTAGGCAGAGCCCCTACATTTTACAGATAATAAAAGAGGGTTACAGGTTAGAGCTGACTTCCTTGCCCCCTCACAGTTTTCTCCTTACCCATCTACCCAGGGACAGACAGATCAATGTCAATCAATTAGCCGAGCAGAGAGTCATTGTTCCAGTGCCAACAGTAGAACTCGGGAAGGGGTTCTGCTCTCACATTTTTGTAGTCCCCAAGCCCTCAGGGAAGTTTCGCCTTATCATAAACCTAAGGAGCCTGAACATGTTCATACGCTACAAGAAGTTCCGTATGGAGAATATTTACAGCGTCAAAAAGCATTTGTTAAAGGATGTCTTCATGGTCACATTGGACCCGAAGGACACTTACCTTCATGTCCCCATTTATACGGAACACCAGAGTCTGCTGCGGTTTGCAATTTGCACCAAACAGGGGGTCCAGCACTAGCAGTTCAGCGCCTTGCTCTTCGGTTTGGCATCCAGCCCAGGAATCTTTACCAAGGTTCTGGCGGAAGTGGCATCTTTCCTCCATCTAGAGGGAATCGCGCTGATCCTGTACCTGGACAACCTGTTGGTCTACAACCAATCACAGGTACAGTTGATGATGGACCTGAACAGGGTAGTGACCACGGTAGAGTCCCTGGTATGGCTGATCAGTCGGGAGAAGTCCTCACTGGTTCCCTCCCAAACCAAGATGTATCTTGGGTTCCTGATAGACTCTGTGGCACAAAAGCTTGTTTTGCCACAAGCAAAGGTGGAGACCTTGGTAGGGGCAGTAGAGTCTCTTCTAGAACCCAGAGAGTTGTCCCACAAGTTCACTATGAGGGTACTAGGACTGATGACATCCTGCATTCCCAGTGTCCTTGGCTCAGTTTCACTCCAGACCGCTCCAGGGATTCCTTCTCTCCTCCTGGGATGGGAAAAGAGGATCTTTGGACCGAAAGGTGCTGGTCCCAAGGACGGTAAAGGAGTCCCTTGGGTGGTGGCTCAACCCGGACAGGTTAAGTCAAGGCCTTCTGTGGAACCAGCTCCAGCCAGTAAGGGTCACAACCGATGCAAGCACCTGGGGTTGGGGGCCCATCTAGAGGAACTTCGTGCCCAGGGTGCTTGGGACCAGAGTCAGAGGGACACTTCCTCCAATTTCAGGGAGCTCCTAGCGGTCAGAGAGGCCTTTAAAGCCTTTGAGGAAAGGATCGGGGAAACGAGGTCCAGGTCCTTTCGGACAATTCCACTACTGTGGCCTTCCTGAGTCGTCGGCGGGGACAAAGTCCAGTTCTCTTATGAATCTAATGCAGGAAATTCCTGGAATGGGCAGAGATGAGGTTTCCCTCTTTTTCAGCAATTCACATAAGGGGGTTTTTCATCCTAGAGGCAGGCTTCCTCAGCAGGCAGCAGATCCTTCAAGGAGAGTGGGAGTTAAACACTGAGGTGTTTTCGATGGTATGTCAAACCTTCGGGACACCAGAGGTGGACCTCTTTGCCAGAAGAGGCAACAGGAAAGTCAAGAGATTCTTTTCCCTGTACAGAGAGAGAGGTTCAGAGGGGGTAGACACATTGGCCCACGAGTGGAATTTCAGGCTAGCCTATGCCTTTCCCCCCTTGGCTCTGATCCCGAGGGTGCTACACAAACTGAGTCAGTCAGGGGGCAGACTGATTCTGGTAGCGCCTTGGTGGCCCAAGAGGACGTGGTTTCCCACTCTAGGAAATTGGTCAGTAAGCCCTCCTGAGCACCTTCTGGATCGGCAGGATCTCCTCCTTCAGGGCCCAGTGGTTCACCCGAATCCCGCCTTCTTCAGTATGACAGCGTGGCTCTTGAAAGGGAAAGCCTGCGTCGCAAGGGCTGCTCGGAGAGAGTGATTGAAACTCTCTTAATGAGCAGAAAGCAGATGACAAGGCGAATCTACGCCAAGGTTTGGGGAGTGTTCTCTCAATGGTGTCAGGCGAGAGGGACTTCCCAACAAGAGATCCCCACTGTTCTGGATTTTCTCCAGGATGGTGTGGATCAGGGGCTGGCAACCAAGACCCTCAAGGTACAGGTTCGTGTTTTTAGATAAGAGGCTGGCCTTAGAACCTCTGATTAAAAGATTCCTGTCAGCCAGGGAAAGGATGTCCCCAGTGAAAGTGAAAGGTTTCCCCCCTTGGGACCTGACCCTGGTATTGGAGGCCCTAACTAGGGCATCCTTTGAGCCATTGGCTCAGCTTTCTTTCAAGCTTTCTTTGAAAGTGGCCTTCCTCCTGGCCATTACGTCAGCCAGGAGGGTAAGCGACTTACAGGCTCTGTCAATAAAAGAGCCCTTTTTCTTATTGTTTTAAGATAGGGTAGTTCTCAGGCAAGATCCCCTGTATCTACCCAAGGTACCATCAACTTTTCAATGGACACAGGAGATTGTCCTTCCTTCATTCTGTGAAAATCTCCAGAATGAGAGGGAAAATCATTTCATTTGTTGGATGTCAGACGATGTCTTTTGATTTATTTAGAGAGGGTGAAAGAGTCCTGTAAATCAAATCACCTATTAGTAGGTTTTAGTGGTCAAAGGAAGGGAGAACAGGCCTCTAAAACAACCATTGCTAGATGGATTAGACAAACCATTACCATAACATATGAACAGACAGGGAAAGCAGTTCCCCCTAGTCTTAAAGCTCACTCTACGAGGTCTCTGGCGACTTCCTGGGCAGAAAAGGCCGGAGCATCGGTAGACCAGATCTGCAGAGCAGCAACGTGGGCAAGCCGGAACACCTTCCTGAGGCATTACTGGGTTGAACTTCTGTCCCCTCAGGACCTAGCCTTTGGTAGGAAATTCCTACAGGCTGTTGTCCCGCCCTAAGGTAGGCCTGAGCTTCTTGCTTTTCTCTCAGGCGTGCCGTCCTGGAAGACGACTTGAGAAAATAACCAGTTACACTTACCGGTAACGGTGTTTCTGGGAAGTCTTCCAGGACAGCAGGCCTACTTCCCACCCGATCTTGTGGTAGGATTATCTATGTTATATGTTGTTTTTCAATTCTCATGCATTGGTGTGGGTCAATACTTTTGCACAAAACTGAGGAGCATGAGAGGGGCGGGGTTTTTTGACCTCTTTCTTGATTGAGTTTCCTGTGAGTTGGGACCAGTCATCTCTCAGGTGTGCTGTCCTGGAAGATATCCCAGAAACACCGTTACCGGTAAGTGTAACTGGTTATTTTTTGGACTTTATTTGAACACAAGTATTTAAGATTTATGTTTATACACGATTTATATTATTCATTTGTGTACTAATGAGTGAACGCTTTGTTCCTTTTTCATACATATACTTTTATTATTAATTTGTTCCATTCCATTTGTTTAGATGCGGCATTCGTTATTTTGGATAATTCGGAACTTCCGATAAATTTGTATTCGTTACGTTCACTAACAGCTAAATTTGAAAGGGAATTACAATATCTATAATTTAATAGTCAATTATTATTAGTTAGTTATTATTTTGAATTTTTGGATTTTCGAATCTCTGAATTTTCGAATTCCGAATTTTCAGATTTTCGGATTCCGAATTTTTAAATTTCCAAATTTCCGAAAATTCCAATTTCCAAATTTCTGAATTTCCGAATTCCAAATTTTCAGAAATTTGGAAATGTAAAAATTCGTAATTCGAAAATTTGAAAATTCGTAATTTTTGAATTTATGAAAAAAACAAAAAATGAATGAAACGAAATCTAACAAAGTTTTCGGCAGTGCACATGTACACAATTCTGAATGAAATACACAAATTACACCAGTATTCAATTAAAAATAAACACCCTTCTAGTATTTAGACCAGGGTTTCTCTAAAAGTTGCTAGGGGTTTCTTGAGCAATAAGCAATTTCTACCTCTCAGATAAGATTTAGCTATCTATAAGGGGGTAATCCTTCCCAATTACCACAAGTGTGAGGAGCACTTTTCCCACTGACCATCACACTAATGTATCATGAGTTGTAGATATAATAATTTTTAGCATGGGTTCCCTGAGACCAGAAAGTTATTTCAAGGGTTCCTCTGTCCTGAAAAGGTTTAGAAAAGGCTAATTTAGACTATAATAGGTTAGCCCAGATTTGAGCTTTAATGGCTATCCCCAGTTTTTTTTTTTTTTCATTTTAACCAGAGCCAGTAAGAATTAATAGTTCTCTCTGCGTTTTATTTCTGTTTGAGAACCCGTTGGTAGATTTCCCCTCACTTCATGTCTCTGTGATGCCATATAATACATGGAGGGTAGAGGTTGTCACCACGACAAGAAGGCACGACCAGTAATAACAACATTGTTGATATCTTTCCTCGCCCTACTTGTTTCCTTCTGTGTCCTTTTTGGAGAAATGTTCCATTACGTTCTTATTTTGCGAGAAAGTGAGGGCATATCACCATAACAGGGTAAAAAAAACCTGTCAGAAGCTCCAACTTTCCCTGTTCTATTCAAAATTAAATATTAATTTGGGTTGTAGTTGGGCTTTCAATAGAACATCCACAACAAAATGGTTGCTTGTAAAATGCTGTGGAATATGGTGCAGCTGAATAAATTATTTGGGCTTGAAAAAGACCCGGATAGAACTGAAACACGTTTTTGTTTGAGGGTTCATCTATGGCTGTGAATGTTTCTTCCCTGTTGATGGAACAAAAATGGAGTTTAAAATTTTTGCTGCTTACCTTACTTTGGCACTCATTTTAAATGGATTGGTTGTATGTTTTTTGCTGGTTGGCTAAAGTATTGATTACATAAATAGGAGAATAATAACTGAGTAATATGCCTGGATTTCAGTGAAATTTATATCTTTGTGTGTTTCAGCTGGAAACCTCTGTGGAGGAAACTTCACAGATCCTGAAGGTTTCATCACTTCTCCATCATGGCCGGATGCTTATAGAGGAGACAAGCAATGTATCTACATTATCACACAAGGAGGTGGTGACAAGATCAATCTCAGATTCACCCATCTGGATTTACAGAGCAGTACTGGCTGTTCCCTGACAGTTATAGAGGTATTATGAGCATCTGGGCCTTTACCCACTGTTCTGTTAAAGAGGACCTGCAATGTGGAATCTATTCCAAAAAAGACAAGCAGAGGACAAAAGACTAGTCACCAGTATTGCCTTCAGGCTTACTGCAGCTGATCTTTTACCCATTACTAAATAACCATGCTTTGATCTGCACTGTGTAGAGGCAGCCATATTGTTAAAGTTGAGTTTTGCTTCCTGATGTCAGAGCTGCCCGCTTGATGACTGGCGGAGTAATGATCGAAGAGCAGCAACTGAGGTGTAGAAATCACAGACCAAAATATAAATGAAACAGAATCAGGGAGATTCTTGTACAACAGGTCCTCAAGTACATTGTTCCTCTCCAGCAAGGATAACAGTGAGCAGCACAATAGTAACATGACCAAATTTTGCTCCAAAGCAGGGGTCTCCAAACTTTCTAAACAGAGGGCCTGTTTACTGTCCTTCAGACTTTAGGGGGCCGGACTGTGGCCATTGGAAGCAGAAATTGCCCTGGCATCATTGGGAGTAAACACTGCATCTTAGGCATTAGGGAGAGGAATAGTGCCCCATCATTGGCATTCATTGGAGGAATGGTACCCCATCATTGGTATCAATGGGAGGAATAATACCCCATCATTGGTATCAATGGGAGGAATTATGCCCCATCATTGGTATCAATGGAAGGAATAGTGCCCCTTCATTGGTATCAATGGAAGAATTTTGCCCCATCATTGGTATCAATGAGAGGAATTGGGCCCTATCGTTGGTATTAATGGGAGGAATAATACCCCATCATTGGTGTCAGTGGGAGGCATAGTGTCCCATCATTGGCATCATGAGGAGGAATAGTTCCCCATTGTTGGTATCAATGGGAAAATAGTGCCTTGTTGTTGATGTCAGTAACAGGAATTATGCCCCATTGTTGGTGTCAGTGGGATGAATTGTGTCTTGCATCAGTGGGAGGAAAAGCCCTCCAAGGGCCGGATAAAGGCAAGCAAAAAGTCGCATCCGGCTCCCGGGCCACACTTTGAAGACTGCTGCCCTAAAGCATGAAACGCTAGTAGTCAGAGGCAGCAGTGCCTAAGTTGATCCTATACTGCAGATATACAGCTATGGGAGTGCCTAGGCAAAGGACATGCACTGCTATTTCTTAGAAACTCAAAGCATAACATACATTTTTTTACGAGATTGCCTAGACACAGGCAACAATAAAAATTTAGCCCGAAGTTCTAACTCTTCTGCCCACTACTACTTTGTATCACAACTGGAAAGATTTCCCATCATTTCCTATCCTGACAGAGCTTAATAGCTGAAGCACCGATTATACAGAAGTTCTATCCCTTTCACACGCTAACACAAACAAAAAAATAAAAAGTTTTGGTTGGAGGCACGCTTTACAGCCTTGTGCACAAAACGTGCTTAGCAGCTCCTGTTTGCTGAGATGTAAAATCCCTGGTGCTTTCTGACACCCATAGAGGCACACATGCTGCTTATAGCCATCAGCACAAGTGAATTGCTATGCATGGTTGTCCTGAGGCCATCAGTGTTTACACGTGAATATCACTGTTGCATTCTGGGAGAAGTGCCGTACATGTGCAGGTAAATGCAGAAGCCATCGGTGTTTAGCTGAGCACAACTGCATATAGCCATTCACTTGTACTGATGGCTGCATGCAAACTGTATGGCTCCCCAGGTGTCTTTACAGTTCAGCACACAGAAGCTGCTAAGCATTCATGTGCACAAGTCTTTCAGGGTTAGTTCACCTTTTCCAAAAAACTGCTTATGCAAGTAAGGGGTGTTTGTACTTAAAAACAAACCAAAGGTAAAAAAAATGCCTTTGCTATAGGTGTTGGCCATTTAAGTACCTCCTGAAGCATGGCCGATAAACTCCCAAAGATGGCACCATTCTGTACTGCCCTGTTGCTAGGACATTGCCAAGACACCAGCTAATTCAGACACCCTCACATGTGCACTCTCTCACCCCTGCCATGATAGCTCTGAGCTCAGTGATGCTGTAATGGGGGAGATAGTGGACCGCACATGGATGGGGGTTTGAGATCTCCCTCTTGTGATATTGGGAATGAGTAACAGCTGCCTGCTATTGTCTTAGCAATGCCCTAGCAGCTAGGCAGGACAAGATGATGCCATCTCTGGGAGTTTTTCAGCAAGGCTTTAGAAGGTTCGTAAATGGCCTAATCTTATAGCAAGGGCATTATCCAACTTTAGTCAATGCTACACAGTTTTTTTTTTTTCTACAGGTGCCCCTTACCTGCATAGACAGTTTTTTTAGTAAAGGTGTACCAACCCTTTAAGATATGGGTGTTCTGATTTGACATTTTGAATAGGTTGAGGACTAGACAAAGGCTGGAGGTCAGGGAAACGCTTTCATTTACAATTGTTTATGGCATCATTCTGGGAATCACTGCACTATAAACGCACAGTCACAGGTTGTCTCATGGGTTACAAATTTACTGTCTGAATTTAAATAAAATATTTTTTTGAAATTAGGAAATATGTCTGATTGGTTAATTACTAATGTGTGTTTTTCAAAAGTATGTTTATTTACAGATATTACATTCTTCCTCTGTGTAGATTAGAGATGGAGGCTCGCAAACGGCGCCGCTAATTGGCAAATACTGTAACAGCACAATTTCTGCTGCCGTAACATCAAGCTCAAATACACTGTGGGTGAAATTCAAGTCAGATGCATCAGCTACAGCATCGAGTTTCCGAGCGTTCTATCAAGTTGGTGAGTATGTTAAAGGGTCAGTCCAAGCAAACCTTTTTTTTGGTTGCTGGGTGGATGCTTTTGGATTCAGTTACCCCTTAGCTTTCATCTGGAGTTCCTAGCTCTGCCAACTGCCACCGCTAAGTCTCACTTCTCGCACTGCATTCTTCACAATGAATGCAAACTTCACATGGGAGAGTGAAAGCTCCTTGTCATAACTGTGGTAGGTGGTTGGAGCTGGGAATTTAGGTGTAAGCAGCTGGAACATTCAAAAATTTTACAAGACTGGTTGGTAGTTGAACCTGCCAGCACCTACTCAAAATGGAAATATAATTTTTAGACCAAATGAATCTCTAAGAATCCAGATTTGTATTTTTTAGTTTATTTTAATGTTAAATTCTAGGCATTATTTTTCCCACTTTCAGAAACAGTGGGGCTTAGTTCCTGCCACTGATGCAGGCAATGGGGCGCTAGTTCTCCCACTGACAGACTGACTAAACGATAGGACAGTATTCCTCCCACTGACACCAATGATGGGACACTATTCCTCCCACTGACACCAATGATGGAGCACTATTCTTCCCACTGACACCGATAATGGGGCACTATTCCTCCTACTGACACCAATGATGGGGCGGTATTCCTCTCACTGACACCAATGATGGGGTACCATTCCTCCTACTGACACCAATGATGGAGTACTATTCCTCCCACTGACACCAGTGATGGGGCACTATTCCTCCCACTAACAACAATGATGGGGCGCCATTCCTCTCACTGACACCAATGATGGAGCACCATTCCCCCCCACTGACACCAATGATGGGATATTATTCCTCCAACTGATACCAATGATGAGGCACCATTCCTCCCACTGACACCAAGGATGGGGCACTATTACTCCGCCTAATAGCAATGCTAGGGTATTGTTTACTCCTACTGATGCCAGAGCACTTTCTTATCCCACTGGCCACAGCCCCCCCCCCCCCCTAAAGTTTGAAGACCAGTAAATTGGCCCTTTGTTTAGAAACTTTGGAGACCCCTGTTCTAGGCCAACAGCCAAATACACAGTTGACATACAGTAACATATTCTCTAACACATAGGTCCCCAAACCATGGGCCACACAGGAATTCAGATGGGAATGCAGAGCTGGCAGAGTGGTAAATCGCTGTCCGTGGTAGGAGGCAGTGTGGTACACGATTCAGTGCATCACACTGCTCCATTTTTTTTTAAATTTAATTTGAAGTGTACAAAACATACACGTCATTCATGGAAATGTGCAGCAGTACAATGTGCTGCGTTGTTGTACATTGCCATGTGATTCGGCATTGTGTGCTGCAATTGCATTGCAATGTGAATGGGACAGATAGGTAACAATTGTTTCCTGTGTGTTCTTGCAGTGACAGAAGTTTTACAATGCAGTAAAACGCCTGCATCGCACACTGTGTGAATTAGTTCCACACAACTAAAAAATCCATGCCAAAAAGGTTGGGGACTGCTGCTCTAACAGTATCAGTTGTGGAATTTGTTGAATGGCTTATAGTGGGTTGTCCAGTATAAGACCCCCTAACCTCTGCTACCCAGACAAAACTGAACCTTCCTGCTCAATCTAATGATCTGCACTGACCTCCAATGACTTGCTGGGGACATTTTTACGCAAAATGCCTTTTATTAGCTTTGAATAGAAGAGTAAGGTATTTGTCCAGTTGGGCAGCGCTTAGAAGGTGGTGGGGGGGGGGGGGGGGATAATTTTACCCAAGATACAGTTTTCCATTTTTTTGGTGTCATTTGACATAAACATTCCTTGCTTCTCCAGGATGTGGAGGTGCTGTGTCTGGTGCTGGAGTCATTCACACTCCAAACTACCCAAATCCCTACCACCAAGAGAGAACCTGTGAATGGATCATCACTCAGCCAGATGGAGAAGTGGTTCTGTTTAGCTTTGACTCCTTTGGCCTCCATCCAGGTACACAGTGCAGCTCTAACTATGTTGAGGTAAGTCAAGATAAACTGACTTAAAGTGAAGTGGTATGGAGTAAAGGTTTTTTTAAAGGAGAGGCGAGGGGTGGGAGAATGAAAAAGCTGCACATACAGTAGACTCTACTGAGTAGAGGATAAAAGTTTTGAGGGCTGTGCAGAGAGAGAAAAGGTGGGATTTGAGGGTTTGATTGGGGTCTTAGGGTGTTTTCATGGATACCCATATTTTTTTTTTTACATCACACCACTTACTTCTGAGATCTGAAGAAATTGAAGTGCTAAGCACAACTGTAAAGCACACATCTATGCTTTATAAATGTTTTTTTTTTTTAAAAGCAGCAGTATGGCCATGGTAACACCATACTTCTGCTTTATAACTGGGGCCATCAATAAACTTTTGACTTGAAATAGATCACTGATCCAAACTATTTGATTTAGAATGGGGAAGGCTGTTATTGATATATGCATTCGTAATGGGAAAGTGAATACAATTTCTCCAACTGGAATACAGATTCCCATAAAAGCACTTTTATTCATAGAATGGAAAAGATTTAGAACCTCTGTTCTAAACATATGACAGAGGCTCTAACCCTTGTCCTACTCAATATGAAACTAAAATGAGCAAATTTGGATGCAGTTGGGCATTAGGATGGTTTTGACAGATTAAACGAACAACGATTAGCTATGACAGTTGATTTGAAAATGGTCTTGCGGTTTGAAGGGATACATACAATGTTTTTTTATATATATATTTATCTGGAGATGTCCTTTAAGCACATGATATTTTTACAGGTCAGAGATGGGCCATCATCAAATGCTCCTTTGATTGGAAAGTATTGCGGCCCAGAAGTTCCTCCACCGGCCTATTCAACCCAGAGAAGTCTGTATATCAAGTTTGTGACTGATGCGTCCACAACAAATCAAGGATTCTTAGCCTCATACAGCTCTCTAGATTTAGGTAAGCATACTTCATTTTTAAAGAGTAACTCTACTTTTGTTGAGAAAAAAACAATCCCTTCAGAGTGATCAATGTACATTGGAAGGATTTTAACACAGTCTGTTAAAGAGGAATTGTTTCTGCTCTGAAGTAAATGATGTATGTTCCACCAAATTTTTTCGATAGTGATTCCGAATAGGAGTGGCTTATTATTTTTAATCAGCTGCTGCACTTGGAGTGCTCTGATGAGAAAAATTGCAGTGTCAGCATCCCCATTAGAAGTGATTAGCCCTTTGCAAGAACAATGTCATTTTTGATTAGGTTCTTCCTGAGGATGCCTAAAACCTGACTTGTACCTTAGCGCAGAGTTTTTCACACAAGCAGTAAATTACATTTCTGGGGGCGTTGTGTATACCAACTGTGCACAGAATGCCTCCTCTGACTATATATATAGAAAATTATAAGAGCTGCAGATTGCAAAAGTAATTTTTAATAACATTAAATTATAATATGGCTTGTATAGCAATTATATATGCTACATTAATTTTTTTACTCAATATATTTGAAGGCAGGTGCCATCTATTTCCTCCATGGAAGGTGGCGCTCAAAAGCAGCGGCAGTGCATAGGGAGAGGGCGACAGGAGAAACATGGTTCCTCTATGGTTTCCTGGGTCAAAGAGAGCCGGTTGCATGCTGACAGCCCATGTGACTCTGGCGACCATCTTGAGTCAGGCAGAGTCTATATAAGACCTTGGCACCTGAGTTTGGTGTGCATTTAGCGTGTGGGTAGTATAGGGACAGGTCACCTGTCTGTCTGGGAAAGGTCCCAGACCAGTAGGAAAAGTCTAGGGCAGGGGTACCCAACCTTTTGAAGAGGGGCCACTTAAAGCGGACTTCCACACAAAAGTGGAAGCTCTGCTTATCTGCCTCCTCCCCCACTCCGGTGCCACATCTGGCACCTTTCGGGGGAGAGTGGGTACCTGTTTTTCACAGGTACCCATCCCCACATCCAGGAGACTTCGCCGCAGACCTTGCTCCTCCTCCTTCCCCTGCCACTGGGCCATTCAGAAAGTGCAGCGCGCTTGGTGCATGCACAGCAGGAAACCGGTAAGTGTCCTAATATTAAAAGTCAGCAGCTACAGTATTTGTAGATGCTGACTTTTAATTTTTGGAGGGGGAGGTGGCTGAAGCTCTTCTTTAAATGACTTGGTAATCAGTCACTGGCCACAATGAGCAGAGCGGGCATTTGCCTACAACCAAATGAAAGGCAAATCTCCAACGTTTCAAACAAGTGTCTCCCTCACATTTCTAAAACCAAACCCAAGTCTCTGTGACCCTAATATGAACCTACCCCCTAATAAAGCCTGACACTAAATTGAACCTTTCTGCAGCATATGCTTTCTTTGTTCTTACACTTATCCTAGCTGCAGCGTTGGTAAACCCTCACTGTCCTATGAACAAACATAGTGGGATTGGCTCTCAAAGCTACCAATGCAGTCATTAGAACCTATAGAAAGTTTGGATCAGAGATCTGCTCTATTAGCATTCTAGGTTCTGCAAACCACAGTAACCAATCAATATTCATCTTTCCCAGTTTAGGTCGCTGTAAATAGTGACATATGAAGTGCGATTGCTATGATGCTACACCTTTTTTAGCACTGTCTTTATTGGTTTGCATGAGAAAATATTTGTTTCCCTTAATTGCCTCTCTAAAGCTTTCTTTTTATAATTAGTGATAAGTGTTTGCTGCTTATGTCTAGGTTGTGGAGGAACACTTACCACCCTTGAAGGTACAATATCAAGTCCCAGTCACCCTGCTGAGTACCCACATGGTGTCCGCTGCATATGGCTGATCTCAGTACCACCAGGCAATCTGATACAGTTAACATTCACTACATTCAACCTGCAACAGACATTTGCCTGCCACGGTGATTATCTAGAAATATATGATAATGCAATGAATGCAACTGGAAACAAAATTGGAAAGTGAGTTAACTTTTTTGGACTTTTTTTGTAGTCCTAAAGGGTCAACCGACCCTAAAATGATATTGTTGAGCCTGGTGGTCGCAGTCAGCTCCAGGCTTTTTATATGTATTGGCTACTCCAGGACTCCCTGTCATATTTAGCAGCTGTGTCCCTGGAGTTTTAGGTGTTCCTGTCCATATTTGCCTATTGCAGTGACTCCTGTTTTTTTTTTCTTTCATAAAAAACAAAGTTTTATTGTACATATGTAAAAAGGATTTGTACAGTTACTGCAACATGCACTACAAGCAAAAAGAACATTGACATAATCATACAGAGTTTAGCATTGAGGTTTTTGTTAGTGGTTAGCATAAACAGTATAATATCAAGTGGAATGTAGTAAAGTACGTAACATATTAAAAATAACAGGTATGAGGAGAGCACCACATTTGCCGATGCACATAAACAGAACCATGTGTACTTGGGTGAGGGTCTAAATTGAAAACACTCATAGAGGAGTGTACCATATATCAGCGCTGAGGTGTGATTGTATACAATGGGGAGTCATTCCAGATCGGTACTGGTGGAGGCCTCTTCCAGCCATCTGTCCCAGATTTTATAGTATTTGTTAGGACAGTCCCTCTGCATATATAGTACCTTTTAATAGGGAATGGCAGTGTTGATAGCCCTGATCCATTGTTGGAGGGTCGGGGGTGCCTCCTTGATCCAAGTTTAACAACTTGCATTTTAGCCATGAAAAGTGATTCCTGTCGGAAGGTGTTCAGGTATTTGTCCTCTTCAGTATGCATTGTCGTGGGCATAGGGAGAGAGGGGAACCCTTTTGGTCATGGAGGAATTTGACTACCTGTGCCCTGTATCCTTGGATAGAGGGGCAGGATCATAATAAGTAATAAAATGTGCCCCTGGGGTCTCCGCATTAGTGGAACAATGGATTGTGATCCAGACTGTACCTAGAGAAACGAATGGGTGTAAGGTAATACCGATGTAGGATGTATAGGCATGTGAGGAGGTCAGATAGCTTGGGGGATACAGATTTGCATGCTCCTAAAACCTCATCTCACTCCTCATCGGCCACTTCCCCTATGTCTACTGTCCAGCAGGCCTTCAGTTTGGTAGGCTAGACTGGTGGCTGTGGGCAACAGAAGGTAGTTATAGAAATATTGAGATGAGTTTCTTAGGGTCTTGGCTAGTGATTATCTCCACAAGATGTAGGGATTCTAAACTGGGGATGGAGTCCTGGAACTTAGAGTTAAGTGCATTCCGGAGTTGGAGGTAACAAAAAAAAACATGATTGGGCACTCCAAATCCCACCTTGATTTCTTAGGACGATTTGACCGCACAGTTAGCTAGCACATGTGAAAGGTAAATGACCCCTTTGTCTATTCAAAGTGCAGAATCTGGGATGGATAACAATTCGGGTTGTCCCAGAGCGGCGTATGAGCATAGAATAGGAGAGCCTTAGTGATGTTTATAGCCAGCTGCCAGATTTTACAGTGGTTAAATAACAAGCAACCTCTATTGCCCCTGTGGGACAGCTCGCGGGTACCTCAGAAAATAATTTTGAGGGGGTGGTCAACTGGGTGAGGAGTTTGGGAACACACTAGGGGGGAATATCTGTCCTTATCCTCCTGATTAAAGTAGAAGAAGTGAGAGAGTTGGGAAGCAATATACTACAGGGCAAGATCAGGTAAAACAGTGCCACCTAAGTTTATGGGACATTTCAGAGTTTGCCATGACAATTTGTGTGCACCCAAAACAAATGTATTGACAATGAATTCCATAGATTTAAATATGTAAGGTGGGATATATAAAGGAGCGTGCCAGAAGATGCATAGGAGTTTGGGGAGAAGTATCATTTTACTAGGTTGATGTGCCCCATAACTCTGAGGGGGAGGCAAGACCATGTCTGAGTTTTGGACTTTAGAGTGTCGTAAATGGGTTCGAGATTGAGGCTTATATAGTTGACAGAGAGTGAGAAACTTGGATGCCCAGATATTTGACCCAACTTGCTCTCACCCTGGGGAGGGGGTGGCTTGATCTGCTGTGGGGGCTCCTAGATGTAGGGGAAGACTTTGAGATTTGGTCCAATTAATTTGTAGGCGTGTGCCTTGAGGGAGAGAGAAGGGATCTGAGACTCTACCATTGACTTGGATCCTAGCAGTGGGAGCCTGATATAGAAGTTGGAGCCATTTAATGAAGTTCGGACCAAAGCCAAACCTTCAAAGACACTGCCACAAATAACTCCACTCCACTGAATTATCCTGTTTTATTCTTCATAATATAAAATAAATAAATTGAAAATCCAGCAGGTAGAGTGGGAGCCCCTCATTATGATCAAAGCAGGCGTATAGTGTAATAGTGTCCCAGAGTGATATTAAAAACACTGTCAGGGAATTGAACCCTCCAGCATCTACCAAAAACATTGAGCAATCAATAACAAAATCACTATTTGATGAACGTATAACAAAGCAGCAAACAAGCCAAAAAGTTAGCGAAAGTCTTATGAAAATGCTTTCATCAGCTACAGTAATGGGTTACAATTGCAAGCTTTTGAGACACCCAAGGTCTACTCTTCAGGTATGGTGACACCTTCAGAGCAATTTTACCTAATAAGTTTAGCAATAAAAAGTTTAATTATCACATGTGTTGTTCCACTGCTTTTAATCAGGAATTATGTGCTAAATGTACATTTTTTTGTTACTGATTACATTACCATGTGCTAATAAATTCCTGTTGGACAGCCAAACTTTAGATTTATATTATAGATCTCTTTAAAGAGACACTATCCTTTTGCTCATTCAGGGTAATGTGGCAGTGAGATTTACTTACTAAAGCTGGAGAGTGCAAAATCAGGCTCACTTTTACATAGAAACCAATCAGCTTCCAGGTTTTATTACCAAAGCTTAATTGAACAAGCTGATTGGTTTGTATGCAGAAGTGAGCCTGATTTTGCACTCTCCAGCTTTAGTAAGTAAACCCCAGTGTCTTCATAAAAGGGCCCTGTGACCCCCAAGGTGATTCTCACCTTGCCAGTGCTTCCCCACCGCTCGTGCCTCCTTCACAGCCAACAAATCACAAATTTTGTTGTTGTTGGACGCTAGGTGAAACAATGATGTCACTCTTTTGGTCATTGGTGGTCACATGGGAGGAGGTCACATGCTCCCCTATACTTGGAAGCACAATATGTTGTCATCAGCTTTCATAGAGAATGGAAAGAGTGATGTCAAAGCTGGGTATTAGAGGGTCAGGGGCAGACCCTTCGCAAAGGGCCTGACTTTTTCCTGATTGGGCATGGTGGAAGTGGGGTTAATTTACTAAAGGCAAATAGAGGGGTAGAATAACTAAAACTGTTGCACACAGAATCTGGTGCAGCTGTGGATAGTAAGCAATCATCTTCTAACTTCTGCTTGTTGAATTAAGCTTTGTCAGTTAGGCCCCTTTCAGGTCCGCCTGTCAAATTTTCAGGCGGACCTGATCAGACATTGCACTCATCACTATGGAGCGGCGGACGTCAGCGGTGACATGTCCACTGACACCCACGGCTATCCGACCCGATCCTGTCCGCCAAATCCAGACAGATGGTGGTCCTATTTTCCATCTGTCTGGCGGATCGGATCTGATCAGATGAAAATGGACAGGCGGTCCATTTTCAACTGATTTATAGAATGAATAGAGGAGAGCGGGACTCAGTCCCGCATGCGGTTTGCACAGTGCGAGGAGATGGATCTGTCATTCGCCTGCTCAGCGGGGATCAGCGGAGTCCGCAAAACAGAGGTGCCCGTCTAAAAGGAGCCTTAGGCCCCTTTCACACGAGCGGACGGGCTCCACTTTTCGGCGGGGATCCATCCGTTGATCCCCGCTGAGCCAGGGGATGACAGGACCGTCTCTGCACTCCGTGCAGAAACGGACCTGTCAAAGCTCCGCTCTCCTCTATGGGAGATCGGATGAACACGGAACGTCTGTCCGTGTTCATCCAATCCGATTCTCCAGACGGATGGAAAATAGGGTTTCCAATCAGTCTGTATTTAGCGGATGGGAGCTGATTGGATGTCAGCAGACATGTCACTGCTGACATCCGTCGCTCCTTAGAGGACAATGGAGTGTCCGTTCAGGTCCGCCTAAAAAACAGGCGGACCTGAACGATCCGCTCGTGTGAAAGGACCCTTAAACCTAAAAGCTGATTGGTGACTATCCACAGCTGCACCAGACTCTGTGTGCACCAGTTTTAGTAAATCTCCCCCAGACTGTTGACATTTTATGGGAAGTTGCAACTTGCAAGGGATTTTTTTCTAGGGTTTAGTGAATTAAAGTGAAGCTCTGCTGACTTCCTTCATCCAATCATATGCAAGCAAAAATTCTGTTTTTTATTTTCTTTGCACATGATTGGTTATTCTTTCCAAAGTGAAATTTCACCACATTCACTGGGTTCTCAGGAAATTTCTTGTGCAAAGTGCAACTTCCCTTGCAGCTTTTTGCCTTTAGTAAGTCAACTCCAGTTTCTCTATAAGTCTCTTTACATTCAATCTCCTTGGTTAGCTGACACAACTTGTTTACCTTTATATATTACAGATACTGTGGAAGGTCCATTCCTCCTTCAATAACTAGCAGTGATAATGGGATGTCTCTGGTCTTTGTTAGTGATTCCGGAATAACCGCAGAAGGCTTTACTGCTAGTTATGTGTCAATCAACGCATCTACAGGTAAGTCACAACTATTACCTTTGTGTTTCAATGAATGGAATGCTGTACTATATCCCGAAAGATACCAGCACTGATCACCCAGCACGGAAAGCTACTGTTTCAGTTTACCTGGCATTAAAAATAATAAACAAATTTGGAAGAAAGAAAAAGGAATTCACCGATAAGCTGGTAGCATTACAAGGGCGTAAACACATCTGAGACACATCAGACTCATGCCGTTCAACTGATGTGGCTGTTTGATTCTGGCATCTGCAGCTCAATCCTTGTAAAAGGTCTTTGTGCTCAGTTGCGTTCTTATCCACTGCGGCCCCATAAGCCTTTGCTGCAAGCGTGTGCCAGCAGCTGGCTTCCAGGAACCCGGGTTCTTGATGCCTGCGGTCTTGTAGCTACGCAGAAATATGGATTCCGTTACTTTTTTGCAAGCCTGCCCAGCCGAAAATAAAACATTGACTGTTCTACATTTAACTAGGACTCTGGGAACGAGTCCTGCTGTGGAAAAAAAATATATCAAAGAAACATAGCAGGATCAGTGTATGCTGTAATTTAGATTTCCGTTAAATGAGTCATCGTGGTGAATGCATAAAAAAATGTAAGAACGTTGTAGATGTACTGCGATCCATAGAAATTTATATAATACTGGTAAAAATGAGGTTATACTTGAAAAGAAAACAATTGAACTTTTATTTACAGTGACCAATCACATTCCATCTGTTCTATTTAGAGAGTAGAATAGAAAAAGTAATAGCTGCAATCTGATTGGCTGTTATGTGTAAAGATGGAGCGATTTTCTTTCCTGCCACCATGGGTGGGCGGAGGGAACTGTCCCGGCTGGGAGAACACACAATGATTATTGCTAGTAGCTATAGCTGCTGGCAATAATCACATGAAAAGTCTTATAGGCAGGATGTACCCAAGTTGACTGATCAATCAATTTTGGTACAATCAGCCTGCCTATATATGGTTCAAATATTGGCTGGTCCCTGCTGAACCATCCGAGATTCAACACCACGTGTTCTGCATGGTTTTTTTTGAGTTGATACTTTTTTGAAAACAATATGACCCCAGAAAATGAACTTTTGGATATGAAGCCTTTCACTAATTATAGCAGGGGTCTTCAAACTTTTCAGTTCTAGGGCCACATGGTATATCTGATAGATATTTGCAGGTGGAAAAAACAGCAGTAAAATGTAATTAATTAATAAGTTCCCTCCTTGCATCCATGAGTGCCCAACAGAGCCACCCCCCCCCCCCCCAACATCCAGGTGTTCCCAGCAGAGCCCCCCTCTTAAATCCAGGAGCACCCATCAGAGACCCCTCCTTATATCAGGAGTTCACATCAGAGTCTCCTCTTACATCCATGTGTGCCCAGCAGAGTCCCCCCTTACCTTTTGAGAGGCAGAGAAGCAGGGCAGAAGCTGGGAGGCGGAGAAAGTCTTGACAGATGAAGTCTGGTCCTCCTCTAAAAGTTTGGGGCAGGCCAATCAACCAACCTTGGCAGAGGGGGGAGGAGCAAGAATCTGCGCTTGAGACTGGAGGAGGGTCACAGTTGGCTGGCAGTGGGTGTTCCACTCTCTACTGTAGGCTGTAAAGAACCTTGTATTAGGTTGGACATTGCTCATGGGCTGTAGTTTTTAGACATCTGAATTATAGGAACCCTGTATGGCCAAACAGATCTATGGTCCTGCGTCATCTCCTTTTCACATGTTTGACAAACTATTCTTATCTGCTTTGCTGAATAAAGGCATGTTGTTTACAGAGCTCAATAGTTCAAGCTGCAGTTGACACATGACAAAATGCGGTTGATTTACTAAAACTGGAGAGTGCAAAATCTGTTCCAGATATGTATGGTAGCCAATCAGCTTCCAGGTTTTATTGTCAAAACTTAATTTAAGTTTAATGGAAGTTAAAAATTGATTGGCCACCATGCACAGCTGCACCAGATTTTGCACTCTCCAGTTTCAGTAAATCAACCCCAATGAGTCAGAGCAGTGCCCTTCCTGTGCCTAAGTACCCCATACCTTGAGCCCCATAGCTGTATATAAACAGTATTAGACATGTGCGATTCGGTTTGTTCCGAATAAATATTTGGACAAATTTTTCGTTATTCGGAGATATGGATACATCCGAATATACAAATTACAGTATAAACAAAGTTTACCAATTTTCCAAATAACGAAACAAAATTCGTCCTAATTTCTGAAGTTCAAATTGAAATTCAAATCGAATTTTACCTCGAATTCCATTTGAGTTCAAACTGTAAACATATTTCTGAAATCAAAGTCTGTGTGTGTTTTTATCTCGTAGAGTACCATTTCGAAATAATGCAGTTTTAGTCAAGCCATAGTGATTTAACCACTTGCCGACCGCCCGCCGCAGCGTGACTACGGCAAGTTGGCTCGTTATTGCGAAACGCCGTCACAGGCTAGCATTGTGAGCGTGCGCACGCCACCAGGGGCACGCTCAGGCACTCACTGTGTCCGGGGGGGGCCAGGGAGCGGGTAGGGCGGACTCGATCGCCGCCGGCTACCCGCGATGGCTCCCCCGCACTGAAAGAACGGAGGTCCGTGTAAGTAAACACAGATGTCCGTTCTGTTAGAGTGGGAAGGGCGATGATCACAGGCTTCCTGTATGGAAGCCGTGATCATCCCCTTTCCTCAGCCAGGGCAGCCCACATACAGTTGGAACACGCCCAGGGAACACAGTTAACCCTTAGAGCGCCCCCTACAGGTTAAGCCCTTCACTGCCAATGACATTTACACAGTAATCAGTGCATTTTTATAGCACTGATCGCTGCATAAATGCCAATGGTCCCAAAAAAGTGTCAAAATGGTCCGACATGTCCGCTGCAATATCACAGTACCGCTAAAAATCACAGATCACTGCCATTACTAGTAAAAAATAAAAAAAAATAAAAACCCCAGAAATGAATTCTCATTATCCGTAAATGTGGCAACTTTTGCGCAAACCAACAAATAAATGCCACTTGCGTTTTTTTTTTTACTAAAATTATGAGGAAGAATATAAATCGGGCAAAACCGATGGAAAAAATGTTTTTTGATATATTTTTTTGATTTGTATTTTAGCAAAAAGTAAGAACTTTGGTTTTTTTTACAAAATTGTCGCTCTTCTTTTGTTTATAGGGGCAATCAGAAATGACGCAGAGGGGATCAAATACCACCAAAAGAAAGCTCTATTTGTGGGGAAAAAAGGACACAAATTTTGTTTGGGTACAACGTCGCACGACCGCGCAATTGTCAGTTAAAGTGACACAGTGCCAAATCGCAAAAAGTCCTAAAGTGGGATATCCTTCAGGGGCTGAAGTGGTTAAAGAGTCATTGTAATCAAAATGCACTTTTTAAATGTAAATATTTTGGCTGCGGCATTCGTATCGAAAAAATCTGAAATTTTTGAGTCAACCGATTCGAAATTCATAGATTTGAACGTTTGGATTTAAAAAAAATAGAATTGAACAAATCAACCGAATTTAACGAAATTAAATGACTAGATTAACTAATCTAAACGAGATTAAACTAAACACATTTTTTCGTCATGCACATGTCTATAGAGTATGAGATCTTCTAAAACACTGCTGCCTCTGACTGCTGGTCTCACCAGATTTGGGGTGACATCGATTATGTCACTACTGTGCTGTTCACTTTATCTCCTTGCTGGAAAGGAAGCAGTACCTGAGGGCCTGCAATGCAAAGATCTCCCTGCTTCTCCTTGATTCATTCTGTTTATCTGTGATTCCTCATACCTAAAGTGCTGCGTAAATTGACAGCGCTATATAAGTACTTGAAATAAAAATAAAAAAATACTTCTCTTGCTGCTTCTTGATCATTATCCCACCAGTCGTCCTTCCTATGCCTAGGCACTTCATGCCTTCAGCCCCATAGCTGTATATGTGCAGTGTGAAATCTTCCAAGGCACTGCTGCCTCTAACTGCCCCTACTGTGCTGATCACCGTATCTCCTTCCTGGAGAGGAAGCTGTACCTGCAGACCTGCAATGCAAAGATCTCCCTGCTTCTGCTTCATTCATTCTGTCTATCTGTGATTCCTCAAATTTCTCTTGCTGCTTCTTGATCAGTATCCCACCAATCATCAGATCACCAGTCATAAGGGGGGCGGATCATGAGGAAGTAAAGCCATAGTACTGTACAACCTCTACACAGAGACACAGCTCAGAATGAGGCATAGCAAGTCAGCAATTGAGAAAAGATCAGCTAGAGAAAGTCCACAGTTAATGCTGCCGAACTTTGTCTTCTGCTTGCCTTTTTAGGCACAGCTTCCATGGCAAAGGTCCTCTTTAAAGAGGAAGTAATGTCTTCCTCTTTAATTGTACCTACAGGTAAGCATATAATAAGGCTTACCTATAGGTACTGTAAATATCTCCTAAACTTGCACCGTTTAGGAGATATTTACTATATACACTGCCACCGATGTCATCAGCGCATGCGCACTGAAGGACGGCCTGCTCGTGCTGTTTCTTCAGGGCCCTGTGCAGTGACCAGCGGCACCCGCGCGCATGTGCGGGAGTGAGTCATTGGGGCTCCAGCCAATCACTGTGCCGGAGCCTGCAAACCTGGAAGTAACTCCGGGAAAGATGTGGGCCGTGTCAGCGGTGTGTGGGTGCTGCTGTAGGGCATCGTGCTAAGGTAAATATTACATAGTGAGCTAGTATACGATGCATACTAGCACATTATGCCTTTGTCTTGCAGGTTCTTTTTTTTGGAGGTTTACAACCTTTTTTAAGGGCTTGCTCATACTGTCCTCATGCTAAACGCTTCATTTTAGGTTGCAAGCAGCTGTCAGGGGGGCAATATTGTGATGTGCATTTCATTTTTTCCCTTTTTTTTTTAACTTTATTTGAAGTGCACAAAGTAACACTTAACTCATGTCCCAGCACCACAGCACAGAGTTTTGTGCTCCTGTGCCATGACATGCGGTGTCTTCCTGTGCGTTGTGGTAAAACGCTAAATGTCTGCATTTTACTGCAGCTCACTGCTTACGCTTTCGGGCTGCATCGCATTGCGAACAGGGCACATAAAAAACAATTGTATTAGGCCACTTTCACACTGGGGTGTTTTTCAGGAACTTTTGTGCTAAAACTATCACCTGTAAAGCGCCTGAAAAACACCTCCCATCCACCCCAGCATGAAAGCCCGAGTCCTTTCACACTGGGGCGGTGCGCTTGCAGGATGTTACAAAAAGTCCTTCAAGCAGCATCTTCGGGGCGGTGCGCTGAGTGGTGTATACCTTACTCCTTCACCGCCCCTGCAATTGAAATCAATGGCCAGCGCTTCCGAAGCGGCTGCACACCCGCTGTCACTATTCAGGAACTTTTGCGCCACTATAACAGCGGTAAAGCGCCACTAAAACTAGCGGTGCTTTATCGCTACCGCACGCCTACCCCAGTGTGAAAATCGCCTTAGACATGTGCACTGCCGAAAAATTCAATTTTTTTTCATTTTCGTTTCATTCGTTTATCGGATCATTCGTTATGATCGGCATTTGTTATTTAGATAATTCATCATTTCAGATGCATTTGAATTTGTTATGTTCGATCTGTATAGATGCGATATTCGTTATTTCGATAATTCATAAAACTTCGGTTGCATTCCCATTCGTTATGTTCCATTGATTTAGATGAGGCATTCGTTATTTCGGATAAATTCGTATTGGTTATGTTCACAAACAGCCAAATTTGAAGGGAAATTCCAATACCTATAATTTAAAAGTTTATAACTATTATTATAGTTTTTATTATTATTTATTATTTATAAATAATAATAATAAAAAAGCCTATCCTTTTGAAAACAAAAACAAAAAACAAACCTATATTAATGAATAATAACTTATTTATAATAGAAAATGTGAAAAACTATCTAAATGTTTTTTGTTCTTTCGAATTTTAGGATTTTTGTTCTTATTTTCAGATTTTCTTTCTTTCTGATTTTTGGATTTTCAGATTTTTGTACTTATTTTCGTTCTTTCTGATTTTCGAATTTTCTGATTCTTGTTCTTATTCCCTGATTTTCGTCCTTTCTGATTTTCGTTCTTTCAGAAAATTTGTTTTCGAAAAAATTTGTCAAATAGCGTTTCGTTCATTCGGATGCTTCTGAATTAGCGAATATACCGAATTTTGATGAAAAACGAATTGGGAAAGAAACGACTCGCTCATGTCTAAATTGTATTCTATGTTCCTCTAGCTGAGATTGGCATGTATCCAGTGCAGAAATTTGTCTCACATTGGTCACATGGTCGAGAGTCGGTCCCAAAAGCTACCGATCATTAGTGGGGGCTGAGAGCTGTCTTTGTCTCTGTGCTGGAAGCATACAGCGAGCGCGCTCTCAACACAGAAACATCGATCACCCAGTGATGCATATGTGCGACATCTGGGAGTTAAAGCTCATCCTTTTGCTGCCACACATATGTGTTATGATGGCATCAACAAGTTAAAGTGGTAATAAACCCTCCTATCATTTTCAGCCAAGGAAGCTGCCATCTTGGCCTCTGTTTAATCTACAACTGCCATGATGCTGCACATGTGATCAGCTATGACACCAGCCATTGGATGGTTTGACAGTTTGGTTTAGAGCACAACCAATGGGAGTGTTACATTTCTGGCACGTGCCGGAAATGGAACTGGTTTTTAAACTGTTAAATGGATGGGTTTACTACCGCTTTAAGTAAATAGCAGCTGCAGTGTGCAAAATAATTTCCTTTAACCAAAATTTAATACCTCTGACTGATCTTTGTATCTTTTTCCGTGACACGTACTGTAGTATTGAATTGTTCATTAGAGGACATACATCTGAAGTGAGTCAGATGGATGATGGATGGTGGATGGTCAGCCTGGATTCCGGCACAAGGAGTTAACAGAGGAGATGGAATGACGAGTGAGGAGGTGGAACAGTTGAAGTCTGGTTCCCACATTTACTGGGTTCTCTGCCAGCCATGGTTGAACCGCTGAAGTCTAAAACAACTTCTATTCAATGCTGATTAATATCTAAACAGTCATACTGCAATAAGGGCAAAATTAAAGTGTATGTATAGCTAAACCTTTTATTTCAGTTTTGGAATAGGCAATAATTAACCACTTCAGCCCTGGAAGGTTTTTTTTCAGCCTCTTCCTGACCAGGCCATTTTTTGAAATACTACACTGCGTTGCTTTAACTGACAATTGTGCGGTCGTGCGACGCTGTACCCAGATAAAATTGATGTCCTTTTTCCCACAAATAGAGCTTTCTTTTGGTGGTATTTGATCACCTCAGTTTTTATTTTTTGCGTTATAAACAAAAAAAGGCAGACTATTTAAAAAAATATATATATATTTTTTACTTACATACAAAGAAGAAAAATGCCCAGGGGACTTTGTGAGACACAAACCACAAGGTATAAAATTTAACAAAATGTATTAAACATTTGAACATTTTTTATATAAAAAATATTTCTGATAGACATAAGTACTTACACATATACATGGGTTTCCATAGTTACATACATCAAGGTATAGCTCACAGTCCAAGGTGTCACTGTATATATGATCATTTTCTCTACGCGTTTTGCGAGACGATGCTCACTTCCTCAGGAGATACATATATAAATGTCTGAAATTAAAGACAAGGCTGTTAAGAATCGGAGCAGAAAGGGAAGGGAAGGGAGGATAGGGGGGACGAAAAAAAGGGAGGGGGGAGAGAGTGAAGGGGAAAAAGATAAAGGGAGGGGAGAAAAAGGCAAAGAAGGAAGAGAGAGAACCAAAACTTACAATTGTGTATAGTGTATAATAGTTCTAACGAAATTCCAAACCAGGGTAAACAGTCAAGTGAATTCTTGGTTCCCATAAGCCTCCCCATTGGAAACCTTGGTAAGTTTTGGTTCTCCCTCTCCCTTCTTTGCCTTTTTGCTCCCCTCCCTCCATCTTTTTTCCCCTTCCCTCTCCCCCCCCCCAGACGTTTATATATGTATCTCCTGAGGAAGCGAGCAAATTATCATATATACAGTGATACCTTGGAGTGTCAGTTATACCTTGATTTATGTAACTATGGAAACCCATGTATATGTGTGTGCACCTTTGTCTACCAGAAATATTTTTAAAAAATGTTTAAATGTTCAATACATTTTGTTAAATTGTATACCTTGTGGTTTGTGTTTCACAAAGTCCCCTGGGCATTTTTCTTCTTTGTATGTATGCATATCGGGACTGAGACACTCTCAAGCCCCACACTCACATGCTCTTATGTATGGAAAATATTTTTTACTTTCTGCTATAAAACATATCCAATAAAAAAATGTAAAAAAATAAAATTTCTTCTACAATTTAGGCCAATTTGTATTCTGCTAGATATTTTTGGTAAAAAAAAATCCCAAAAAGCGTATATTGATTGGTTTGTGCAAATGTTATAGTGTCTACAAACCATGGGATATATTTATGGACTTTTTGTTTTTTTTTTATTGTTTTTACTAGTGATGGTGGCGATCAGTGATTTTTAGCAGGACTGCGAACAAATCTGACACTAAGTGACACTTTTTGGGGACCAGTGACACCAATACAGTGATCAGTGCTAAAAAAAATACATGGTCACTGAATAAATCACACTGGCAAGGAAAGGGTTAACATCATGGGCGATTAAAGGGTTAAGCACCTAGGGAGTGATTTCTAACTGTGTGGGGGATGGAATGACTGGAGGAAGAGAGACATCTGTGTTCCTGATTAGCAGGAACACAAGATCTCTCTCTCCCTCTCTGACAGAACAGTGGTCTGCCTTTTTTACATAGGCAGACCGCCGTTCTGCCTATCCTACAAATGATCGGTGGGTCCATCACCTGCTGATTGGCGCCCGCTGTGTCCAATCACAGTGGGAGCGCGGATCCGGCGGCACACGTGCGTGCCCCAGAGCCGATTCGAGAAATCACGTACCTATTTGAAAAACTTTTTTGTTGTGAACAACGTTTATTAAGGCCAAATATGGGATGAGGCTCCCCCTATCCACCTGGATTCCCTTCTCAGCAGTATTTTTACCTTTTCCAAAAGTTGGGGTCGGTTCCTTTTTGTATATCCTTCCAGTAGTGACGATCCTTAATGATGTAAAGAGAGCTGCTGACATGAAGACATCAGCGCTGCCCTCTGTATCACTACACTGCGATTTTAAAGGCCATAATGATTAACCCCAACGGGACAGGCCCATGGCGCCTTGTACTGACAATATGTCCTCAGTCTTCTGGTTGAATGACTTCGTTCCACCTGAAAGATTGAGGACAATAGCACCAGAGAGGCGTTGAGTACTGCAGTCCAAGCTGTCTGTTTTTACCAATACACGGACTACTTTTTAAAAGTATTTTGTAGCAAAGCTGGGCTTTAGTTTGGCTTTACTGAAGTATTACTAATCTATTTTGGAGTAACCATTAAAGCCACAGGAACTTACAAAATCCAGGGATTACAAACATTATAGGTAAAAAGTAAGGATACATGCCTGTAAATAGTATATTGTGGGTATACTTCAGCAATCCCCTGTGGTCAGTGTGCAGTAGCAAAAGAGATCATACCTAGAATGCAACTTTAAATAACTATACAGTGAAATATAGCCACAATACATAATAATTCAATTGATATCACAGCCCTGAAAGCTGAATTTACAGTTTACATTTAGATCCCTGTCGTTGATGTCAAACCACATTTCTGGCAAATGAGCATGGGCAATTTATGCAAGAGGGACACACTAAAAGTTACTTAACTCAGTTTACAGCATAGGTTTAATGTCATTCCCAGGTGAAGTTTCCTTCTTCCAGTCTTCCTGCTGTTATCCCCATGTCTCCTTCCAGACTGATTGCTTCTCCAAAGTCCTGCAAGACAAAACAGTACTTTGTGTCCTCAGCACATGGCTGTGTCCGAGTTTTTTTTTCCCTCTCCCTACTTCCTGTAGCATCACTTCCTGTCCTGAGTTCACGAACCAGTCCAACAAGTTCATTAGTTTATGAAAAGGGGATGCCTAGCTTCTAAATACAATATATGTAACTAAAATCATTCTTAGATTTATGCTACAAGAATCTGTAATCTAGCTATAGCAAAGCATCTGAATAGGTTCATTCTTCTTCCTTAAATTAGAAGTAATGTAACATGGAAGTATGGCTGTTTTTGACTTTATAATCAGTACGGTTGTTTCGGGAGATTTTGCCTTTTGTTTTGGATATATATTGGTTATTTAAACTGCTGGAAATCTTCTTATAAATGTGACTTTTAGTTTAGTCACTCTTACATTTCTCAGAAGGTAAAAGATATTGAAGATTTTTTTGAACAGTTAAATTGTTACTAAACCCAGGATACTGCATTCACTATATCTTATCTCCCACAGTACACAGAACATAGAAATGCAATTATTTTAGTAAATATAAACTACTAAATACCTTTTCTTATCAGCAGTATATAATAGTATTTTGACTTCTATCAGCTTGTAGGAGAAGTTTTCATTTTGCACTGGCTTTCCAATTAGGATGCAGAACCCTGATCCTCTGTCTGGACAGTTCTGATTGGCCCTGTGTTGATCACATGCACCCTCTCAAGAAAAGAAAAAAACTCTCTAGCAATACACACCAACCTGAGCATATGCAGCCTGACTCCAGTAACTCTGTCTTATACAGACATGTTTTGGGAGCAATACAAGAAAGGGAGGATCTGTGCATACAGCATCAAACCGCCTTTTTACACATTGCAGAGGACTAACCCCTTAGGTTCCACAATGAGTATAACAAGCATGCTTTACTGCACATACAGACTGATTTTACTGTTGTAGGTTTAGTACCACTTTAAGATTTAATTCTGTCACTCGTCCTCGTAGCAGGTGGGCAGGCATTTTGAGCCTGTCTGAGATTGGTGATCTGTAAATAATCACTCTGACTTTTATTGCTTTAGAACAGCCTTTCTCAATCAGGATTGCGTGGAACTCTAGGGTTACTCCAGATGTAATTAGGGGCTCTTTGAGCAGAAAGCATTGGCATATCTTCTGGTTCTCTGTGCCTACCTAGTTCTGGCACCAATGTCACTCGGCAGAGCCAGTGACCTGGGACCAATGGACTTCTGTTCTTGTTTCTTAGGTAAGATCCACTCACACCAATGATCTTTTTAGATCTCTGTAAAGGGGCTCTACTGACTACCTTTGTAAATGAATGGAAATGAGATAGTGGAGCGCTATCTATTAATCTACTGGTGCAAGATACTGATTAAAACTATAATGTCAAAGTGAATCAATGCATAATTATGTGTTGAGATATATTGAGTATTTGCATGTGCGGACCATAAGATAATCACATAAACAAATTTAGCAATAAAAAAAATATAAAAGGATGTGTCTAAGGGCTGGACACCCATAATCACATTACAGGCGGTCCCCTAGTTACAAACATCTGACTTACAAACGACTCCTACTAACAAATGGGGTGAGAAAACAGGAAGTGAGAGGAAATCTACCCCTAGGAAGGGAAATTCACTCCTGTAAGAGTTATTATGGGGAAAAGGTGTCTCCACTGATGCTTTATCACCAAGGTTTGTTTCCACAACAACCCAAAATTTTAAAATCCAATTATCATTGGGACAGGAAGTGAGATGAAATCTTCTGAACAGAAACATAGACAGCAAAACAAACATTACAGGGGTGTTAACCCTTCCCTATGCTATCCAAAACGATTAAAAATAGTTTTTTTGGCTGAAGCTACATTTAAAAAATGTACCTGTTCCGACTTACAAACAAATTCAACTTAAGAACAAACCTACAGTCCCTATCTTGTTTGTAACCTGGGGACCGCCTGTATTAGGTTGACAGGTGGAATTTGATCAAACAATTATTGCCTGTGCCTGTGGTATTATTTCCTTCACCAATGTGCACCAATGTGCAGGTAGAAAATAGTGAAAATTTCATATAGATACTGCTTACAGACTTTTTAAGAACATTGATAATCATATCTAATGTAATGCTTATGCAAATTCCACCTGTCCACCTAATATGTGATTATGGGTGCCCAGCCCTTAGACACATCCTTTTATATTTTTTTATTGCTAGATTTGTTTATGTGATTATATTATGGTCCGCACATGCAAATACTCAATATATCTCAACACATAATTATGCATTGATTCATTTTGACATTATAGTTTTAATCAGTATCTTGCACCATTAGATTAATAGATAGCGCTCCACTATCTCACTTCTATTTCTCACATATAGTAACGGATTGCTATGTCAGTGTGAGCAGCTGTCACTTAGTAATCAACTTACAGTGAAAGCGCAATAGTACTCACCGTTAATTTCTATTACCTTTGTAAAGGGACATTTTGTTTTACAGAACATGAGGATATAAAAAAAATGATCCCTTTTTTTGTTAAACACACTAAAATAAGCCACTTACTTTCTACCTTTATTTGTTATATCTATACCATGCTGAATACAAGAGTGAGGTTGATTTACTAAAACTGGAGTGTGCAAATCTGGTGTAGGTGTGCATGGTAGCCAATCAGCTTCTAACTTCAGCTTGTTCAATTAAGCTTTGACCAAAAAGAGAAAAAAAAGAAAAACACTGTTCCATGAGCTGTAGATATAATGATTTTTAGCAGGAAGTTCCCTGAAACCTTAAAATTATTTTTGGGCTCCTCTGTGTTTAAAAGCTTAAAGTGCTTGTTACCCCCCCAAAAAAGAACAGATCCTGTTCCCTTAAAGCAGGAATAACAGCACAGTGCTTGTGCTGTGTAATTTGTCCCCCTCTATCACCTAAAAAAACCTGGCTGATCCTGCCTGGCTATACCCTGCCCCCTATATACTGACCACAGTTTATCATGGCTGCTGAGCTCTGACACCGTGGTCAGTTTATGTGCCTCTGTCATCTGCAGCCCTGCTCTGTCCTCCTCTCCCCCCCTCCCTCCCTGCCTGTCTGCTCTGTGTCAGTGGCCGCCCCCTCCTCTCCTGCTGCTACTATAACTAAATTAAAATCCTCCCATCCCCTCTGTAACCTAACGTTATGTGCCCCTGTGTCTGTGTTATATAAAAAAGCTGCTGATCTGTACCTATATCAGAGTGTCTCCCGGTGCTCACGTGACTCCTCAGCTCTCGCTCCTTTCTCCTCATCTCCTCGCCGGCTGGCATCAACTGGAGTGCTCAGCCCCTCCCGCTATAGCTGAGGAGAGGAGAGAGCCAAGGAGTCACGTGATCGCCGGGAGCCACTCTGATATAAGGTACAGATCGGCAGCTTTTTTTATATAACACAGGCACAGGGGCACATAGCATTATGTTACAGAAGGGATGGAATGTTTTTTATTGTGTTGACTTAACAACCACTTTAAGAAAAGCTGCTTTAGAATGTAGAATGCTGCCAGGAGGTGAGGTTTGGCTCTAAAGCTGCAGATAAAAATAACAAATGGGGTTTCTGTTGTGTAATGTATCATATATCTTGCTATAGTTTCAGTTAGCCACTAATGTATACAACATTGAATAGTCGAATGTTTTGCATTTTTGTTCTGCTTGATATCGATATGATATAAGCAGAAATTCCCCTTTAATTTTGGACAGGGCAATTACTTTTTCCACGACACAAAATAAAAAAATATAATGTCACACTGAAGTAAACCCAGTAAATACAATTTGTTTATTTTAAGTGATCATAGAAAGCGAAAATGTCACTTTAACTGATAAAATGGTTGGAATGCGCTCTTTAGACCCACTCAAACCAAGGCCTGGTAGTGAGGATATGTGGACAATCTCAGCCAGACTTTAAAGGTCACTAGGAATCTTTTAATTCGAGCTCACATAAAAACAACATTATTTGTCTCCTGACCCTCCAGATGTTACCAAACAATAAAATTGTTCTATGTTGTGCAGTTAAAGTTGTTCAGCCATGCTATATAGGGCTGGACTTGTGCCTGGCACACAACGTTACATGGAGCTTAGCATACGCTGCGGAATCAAGGAGGTTCTGCAAGTGACATCATGCTAAAGCCCAACACGGGGGAGATGGAGAATGTTTACGAGCACAAGTTATAAGCACATTAATAGCACTTTTTGGCTTAGTGGAATGAGGTTATTTTTATGAAATTGCTGGAGTTGGTTACACCAATGTTATGAATGTGTGAGGTCATACCATTCTGTTTTCTTCTCTGAGGCTGGGTTCACACTATTGTGAAATGGATGCAGTTTCTCCGCATCCAATTTGCAATAACAGGAGATGGTGAATGGCCCTCTATGGAGCTGGTTCACATATCTCTGGAGCGGCTCCGGTGCAAATTGCCCAGGAGCCCCGTGCGTCTTTTGGTCCGTTTCAGGTTTGAATTCAGCCAAGAATTTGGCCTGAAATTTGACCTGAAACAGTGAACGGGGACTCACCGGACCCCTTCTGTGAGCTGGAGCCATCTCCAGTGTGAACCCAGCCTAAAGCCTCGTACACACGCTGCAATTGTCGTACGACCGCATGTCCAGTTTTTCCCAAAATCGGCTGTCCATGATTTTGTCTAGCATACTGACGTTAGTAAAATTATCGTTGGACAAAGGCAAATGTAGTGGCGTGCTACGAGCGTATAGAGATGGAGTTCCGTTTTTGTGCGTCACCCATTGGGCCCCTTCCACTGATTTCATGTTTACACGACCAAACACTTTCCGGGTCGTTCCTGGGTTCCGAACATGCGTGTTTGTACTTTCAACTTTTGTTTGTTCAACTTCTGTACAGACGAGCCGAAAATCAGATGTATTTTTCTAGTCGGTTCATACAGCTTTTGTTAGACGATAAATGAAAATTGGCTGTGGAGCGTAATATCGGTCAGATTGTCGGGTGACAGGCTGTCGTACAAAAATTTTCGACCGATAATTGGACTATGTGTACAGGCCTTAAGTGCTGAACAGGAATTCGTTGGTGCTTCATGTAGTGTTCTGTATCTAGGTATACATAAGAATTTGCTGTAAAATCTGAGAACAAGTCTCTTTAAACACTTCCGCTCCAGAGGGTTTACCCCCCTTAATGACCAGGCCATTTTTTGCGATACGGCACTGCGTTACTTTAACTGACAATTGCACGGACCTGCAACGTTGTACCCAAATAAAATTTATGTCCATTTTTTCCCACAAATAGAGCTTTCTTTTTGTGGTATTTGATCACCACTGTGGTATTTATTTGTGTAGAAACAAAGAATAACAGTAAAATAAGTTGCGCTAACGTATAATAAATCAAAAATGCACAAAGTCCATCAGTGTTAATCGTGAAACACACAAAAAAGAAAAAAAAAAAGTGTCACAGTCCAAGTGAAATGAAGAATCATGGGGAGGCAGAGGAGAGGAGCTCCAATTGAATACCTTGCAGAGGGTTATCTCTGCCAGCTTTTATGACCCACTAGAGATAGTGTGTCCACCTTATCTGGTAAGGGTATCTCCCCCATAAGCACTTAAGGTGTTTGGTGGACGCTTTTTCACGCCATCTTCTATCTCATCGTGGGATACCCTCTGAACTTCCTAGTCACAAGATCTGGGGCCAGATGCTTTGGACTTCTCATAGACACATTCATCTCTGTGAATCCCCAGGATTTTTCATTTCACTTGGACTGTGACACTTTTTTCTTTTCTTTTTTAGTGTGTTTCACGATTAACACCGATGGACTTTGTGCATTTTTGATTTATTATACGTTCGTGCAACTTATTTTACTGGTATACTGTTTCTGTGTTATTATCACACAGTCTGTTGCAGCTGCACTTGGACACTTTAGCGCAATACTGTTTTTTATTTTAAATAGAAACAAAGAATGACCGACAATTTTGAAAAAAAAAAAAATATTTTTTACGTTCTGCTATAAAACATATCCAATAAAAAATGTAAAAAATCGAATTTCTTCATCAATTTAGGCCAATATGTATTCTTCTACATATTTTTAGTAAGAAAAAAAATCCCAATAAGTGTATATTAATTGGTTTGTGCAAAGGCTATAGCGTCTACAAACTATTATTATTATTATACAGGATTTATATAGCGCCTAGCGCCAACAGTTTGCACAGTGCTTTACAACATGAGGGCAGACAGTATAGTTAAAATACCATTCAATAAGGGAGGAATCAGGGCTCTGCTCATTAGAGCTTACAATCCATGGGATATTTGTATTTATTTATTTTTTTACTAGTAATGGTGGCGATCAGCAACTTATAGCAGGACTGTGATATTGCAGCGGACAAATCAGACACCTAACTGACACTTTTGACACTTTTTTGGGGATCAGTGACACTAATACAGTGATCGGTGCTAAAAATATGCACTGCCACTGTATTAATGACACTGGCATGGAAAGGGTTAACGTCAGGGGCGATCAAAGGGTTAAATGTGTGTCTAGGGAGTGCTTACTAACTGTGGGGGAGGTGCTTTTACTACTTGAAGACATGGATCTGTGCTGCTGCTTCACAGGAAGACAGGATCTATGTCTTCTGTACTCACAGAATGACAGTCTGCCATTACATAGGTAGACTGTCATTCTGTCAGAGTACTGAACATCAGGTTTGCAAGACCTGCTAATCAGCTCCCGTTGTGTAAAATCACAGCGGGAGCGATCTGCCAGCAGCGCTCGCTTGCGCCCAAAACCCAGAAGTGCAGAATCACATATATACATGCCTGCCTTGTAGCAGTAAATAGGATGGTCGTAAAGCAGTTTTAAAAAAAAAGATTTACACTTCGACTATCCTAAAAGTAACACAATGTGATTTTACTGTCAGCTGATAAGGGAGAGAGGCAGTAATGTTTTTTGTGCTCTGATGTCATACACCGGGGCACCTCAGCAGGGAAGCCGCTCCAGGCTGGACAAAGGAGTTAGTGGTAATCACTGGCGTAGCAGTATCTACTACACTGATTTGCGGCTTCCACAGGGATCTCTTAGGTATGGTATATACCAGGGATAAGCAATTAGTGGACCTCCAGCTGTTGCAAGACTACAAGTCCCATGAGGCATAGCATGACTCTGACAGCCACAAGCATGACACCCAGAGGCAGAAGCATGATGGGACTTGTAGTTTTGCAACAGCTGGAGGTCCGCTAATTGCATATCCCTGGACAGTACATACTTACATTGGTCCAAGGTGGATCAATGTAACTATGGGGTTGATTTACTAAAGGCAAATTGACTGTGAACTTTGCAAAGTGCAGTTTCCCTCTGCAAGAGCAGTTGCTCCAGAGCTTAGTAAATAAGCAGAAGCTCTGCTGATTTTCATCATCCAAACATGTGCAAGCAAAAATGCAGTTTTTTAAATTTTTCTTGCATGTGATTGGGTATTCTTTGCAAAGTGAAAATTCATCTCATTTACTAAGCTCTGGAGTAAATGCACTTGCAGAATGCAACTGCACTTTGCAAAGTGCACAGTCTAGTTGCCTTTAGGAAATCAACCTTTATGTAAACATTGTCATATCTAAACCACAGCTTTAAATGTCAATATAGTGTTCTAAGATCAATCAAAGGGGTTGTAAAGGTTCGTTTTCTAATAAAAATAACAGACATGTTTTACTTACCTGCTCTGTGCAAGGGTTTTGCACAGAGCAGCTCCCTTCCTCCTCTTCTGGGGGGAAATCCGCTTTCCATGGAGGCACCCATGCGGGCTCGCACCTTTGTCCCGTTGCTGTGTTCATTGACACAGACATCATGTCAGGAACCATGAACCTGACGGAGACAGAAAATGCCGTAAAAATCAAACCTTTTAATAAAATGGTACAGATAAGTAAACGTAGTCAAAACATAGCCAGGGTTCAGTAGCCAAAGCCGATAGTCAAAACAAGCCAGTAAATCAGGAAGCCAGAGATCAGCGTAGGCAGAGGCAGCAGACAGAATCAGGAAACAGAAGGGACGTCAGCCGAGCATGTCTTTAACAGGAACAAAGCAGAGAATCTCCAGATATGTTTGACCAAGGGGAAGGCACGGAAGGAATGAACAAGGGAGTTTAAATAGCCAGAAGGGGCTGGCTGTAGGCTGGAGTGATGAGCAGGAAATGATAACCAGGTGAGCCACTGTGGAACGATGAGTGTTGGCAATTAACCGACAGCTTAGCACTGAGAAGGGAGGGCTGAGAGCCCAGCCCTGAGACAGCGGAACTCAGCCCTGCCCCCGTGTCACTGGGTTTGATTGATAGCAGCGGGAGCCAATGGCTCTCGCTGCTATCAATCTGTTCAATGAGGAGGGAGACAGCGGCTGGAGCCGATGGACTCGTGCACATCGCTGGATCGTCTTAGGCTCTGGGGGGGAGCTCCAGCAAAGAAGGTCTTTCACCTTAATGCATAGAATGCATTAAGGTGAAAAACCATGAGACCTTACAATCACTTTAAGAAAGCAGAAAGTTGTGGGAAATCAAAAATTTTAAAGTTGTCATCAAAACATAAGTTGAGAGTAAATTCTATAATAGGCACACATGCTCTGGTGTCTCTGGAGCAGGAAATGAAAGGACATTTCTCCAATGGAACAGAGCAAACCCCCCCCCCCCCAAAACTCCCATGCAACTTCCATGAAAAACGAATAGAACAACTTATATGTACATATACTTTAAGCAGCCCTCAAAGTGTCCACTCACCTGCTCGTGTTAGGCGAGTGAAAATAATCTGAGGGCGAATGCAGCCGCATCATCAGCTTGTTAATAGGAAAAATTAACTTTGGCAGCTCCCACTCCCCTGTCCAGTGCTGTGTTCCGCTGCAAGTCTCTCTGCATCCTAAATCAGTGAAAGTGTCATTAATTGATTATTATTTAGTATAGCATTAAAATATTTACTTAACAAGGCAGTAATGATGTGTACAGTGCCTATAGTAAGCAATCATATTTTATCCTTATTTTATTTGTCACAGATCAATGAAAGATTCCTTATGCTAATATTGTTAAAGTTGTTGTTAATATTTATTTTTGTAACTTAATTCTGCATAAAACATTTAACAGTGTCATTTCATGAGATAATTTACAAGGACGTGTTTAGGGGAGGAGTTGGGTGGGGCAACTGGTGGCCAGTAACTCTTAAGGCCTGGTTAGTAGCTCAGGACTTTTGAGCCCTACTTTAACCACTCAACACCCGGCCCATAGCCAAATGACGGCTACAGGGCTTAATTCTGGGAGGGCATCTATTGACGTCCACCCAGAATCGCGCTTCCCGCGCGCCCCCTAGGGACCCGGCGCATCACGGATCGCGGTGAATGGCTGCTGTGAGCGGCCTTTCACCACATGTTCGCTCCGTCAAATGCCGGCTTTTCTCTCTCCTCTCTGCACCGATCGTGCAGTGTGAGAGGAGAGAGGGGGGAGAGAGGACGTGCTGCAGCACTGTGGGCAATGTGTAATGCCCACAGGGCTGCTAAGTGACAGTGGGGGGACAGGCTGCATCCCCCACCATCCATCCACCACCCACCCCAGCCATCCTCACCCCAGCCATCCTCACCCCATCCAGCCATCCTCACCCCATCCATGCTCACCCACCCAGCCATCCTCACCCCATCCATGCTCAGCCACCCATCCATCCATCCATTCTCACCCATCCAGCCATCCTCACCCACCCAGCCATCCTCACCCCATCCATGCTCAGCCACCCATCCATCCATGCTCACCCATCCAGCCATTCTCACCCAGCCGTGCTCACCCACCCAGCTGTGCTCAGTCATCCCCATCCGTGCTCAGTCATCCCCATCCGTGCTCATCCATCCCCATCCGTGCTCAGTCATCCCCATCCATGCTCAGTCATCCCCATCCGTGCTCATCCATCCTCATTCATGCTCAGTCATCCCATCCGTACTCATCCATCCCATTCCATGCTCATACATCCCCATCCGTGCTCAGTCATCCCCATCCGTGCTCTGTCATCCCCATCCGTGCTCATCCATCCCCATCCATGCTTATCCATCCCCATTCGTGCTCAGTCATCCCCATCCATGCTCATCTATCCCCATCCACGGCTCATCCATTACCATCCATGGCTCATTTGTGCCTCATTCATGCTCATCCATACCACATCATTTCTCATCTGTGACACATCCATGCCACTACAGTGCCCATCCATGCCACTACAGTGCCAATCCATGCCACTACACTGCCCATCTGTGCCACTACACTGCCCATCCATGCCACTACACTGCCTATCCATTCCACTACAGTGCCTATTCATGCCAGCACACTGCCTCACAATAGTGTAAAAGGTAGTCAAATTAGATTTGAAATGTATGCCCCTAGAACAGCTGACGGTGCTCCCTGCATGTTGGACCCCTGTATGTGGTCAGGCTGTGTAAAAGTGTCACACATGTGGTATCGCCATACTCGGGAGGAGTAGCAGAATATTTTGTGGGGTGTCATTTTTGCTAGGTACATGCTGTGTGTTAGAAATATTGTATAAATGGACAACTTTGTGTAAAAAAAAAAAGTGTTTTCATTTTCTTTCCACATTTTCCAAAAACTTGTGGAAAAAATGACATGTTCAAAAGACTCATTATGCCTCCTAGAATATATGTTGGGGTGTTTGCTTTCCAAAATGGGGTCATTTTTTGGCCGTTAAAGGTAGTCAAGAAATTATATGTGTAACTCATGCTCCTAGAACGCTTGATGGTGCTCCCTGCATGTTGGGCCTCTGTATGTTTGTGTAAAAGTCTCACACATGTGGTATCGCCATACTCATGAGGAGTAGTAGAATGTGTTTTTGGGTGTAATTTGTGGTATGCATATGCTGGGTGTGAGAAAGAAGAAGAAGAATATAAGCTCCTCTCTCTAGGATTGCACCCAACAAACACCTTAAAAAATTTGATCTATTTATCGATTTACAGAAGTTTATACGAAAAATTTATATCAAAAAGCATTTTTCAAAGAGTCAAGCTGCCATTAATCCTGAAACGAGCAAATATCAACATACTACACTCAGGAATCATTCCATTTTCAATCCTAAAGTGGCGGGGAATTTGTGGTTGTACAATCGTGTAGTGCAGTCAGTATGCAAGTTATATTATCCAACATACGATTTGAGACGATCGTACGTACGATCGTCTTCCCGTGTGTACGAGGCTTTAGCCTGGGTTCACACTGGTCCGATCTCAGAGATCGCATATGATTTTGCACCGCACTGCAGTGTGAACCATATGCGATCTCTGTGTGATGCAAAATCAGCCATAGAGATTGTATGGCTGAATTCGTATTGCAATCGGAGCAAACTCGCACAGGACCCTTTCTCTTCGCAGGGTCAGAATCGGATCGCATGGTGGTTCACACCATGCGATCTGATTCCTGTGCGAGTTTGCAGTTCGCAGTGCGATATGCGTACTGATTTGGGGGTGTCATTAACATTGTATTGACACTCCCCGCAGTTTGCATATAGCAGTGTGGACTGCCGCCCAGAGACATGCGATGTGAATTCGCAGGGTTCCCGCATCGCTGCAGTGTGAACCCAGGCTCAGGGTCTCAAGAAATGAGATAGGCCGTCAGTGCATCAGGTGTGATCAATATTCAGTGATTGGCACCATGGCTTGTAGACTCTATAACCTTCACAAAGACCAAATTATATACACCAATTTGTTTTTTTTTTTATCAAAGATATGTAGCAGTATACATTTTGGCCAAAATGTATGAAGAAAAATTACTAGTTTAAATTTTATAACAGAAACAAAGAAAAATGCAATTTTTTACAAAATTTTCGGTCTGTTTTTAATAATAGCGCAAAAAATAAAAAACCCAGCGGTGAATAAATACCGTCAAAAGAAAGCTCTATTTGTGTGAAAAAAAAGGACGCAGATTTCATATGGGTGCAGTGCTGCATGACTGAGTAATTGTCATTCAAAATGTGAGAGCACTGAAAGCTGAAAATTGGTCTGGTTGTTAAGGGGGTTTAAGTGCCCAGTAGTCAAGTGGTTAAGGGACTAAATGTTGTTTACTGTGTACACATGTACTGTACTTTAATAAGAATATTTACTTTGTTTTTATTTATTTTCGGATTATTTTATTTTCCAGCCTGTGATATGGCCTATACAGAAGCAACGGGTGTATTTACCTCGCCAAACTATCCTGCTAACTATCCGACAAGCAGGCAGTGTGTGTATACAATCACCGCCGAATTTAACAAGCAGATCATGCTTAACTTTACCGATTTCAAGCTGGACAATTATGCAGATTGCACCAGAGACTATGTGGAGATCAGGCAAGTAACAACATTTACTTAAAGGGGAACTAAAGGCAAAACTTTTTTTTTTCATTTTGGATAGACTAAGGAAAGGGTTATAATCCTTGTCACTTTTTTTTTGTCATCTGTGTCCCATTGTGGATATTTCCCTTCACTCCATGTCCTATTGCCGAAGCAGGAATTGAAAGAACCCCCCCCCCCCCCTCCGAAGTGAGGAAATCCCTGTTTGTCACGAGAACTAGTGCCCCCATGGGAAGATTTCCCTTCTATTCCTTTTCTGGAGACTACCAAAAATTTGGGATTTTCTTTTACATTCATTTTCGGTAAAAACAGTAAACAGGACAAATAGAAATAATACATCCCATAATGGGGACACAGACAGCAATAAAAACCTGACAGGGGTTTTAATCCCCCCAAATCTTCCTCCACTCTGTGCACAATTAAAAAAATATTACAATTTTACATTTTTCTAAATACTTCAAAAGTATTCTATGGCATCACCACAGCAAAATTACAATGCAAATTAAAGTGGTTGTATACCCAGTCTCACAAATTTTCGTATTGTAACTAACCCCAGGTTAATAAATAATTTGCTCTGCTTCTTTATCTTCTCACCTGCTTCCTTTCGCTGATATCGCTATATTTATGTGTTGTGACGTCAGCCGCGCATGCTCCCTATGTCTGCATTTTCCAGCAAGCCTAGACTCTGCCTGAAAATTGCAGGGTCTATGCCAGGGCTGTGTCATTTCCTATAGTAGATGTCAGCCCCAGCATCCCGCGATATCTGCAGGTCATTTATTGATCAGTGAGAACAGTATAATGGGACACCTTGTGACTCGCTATGCATGCGAGATATTTTCAACAATTAAACAAATTATGGGCGGAAGTACAGCGATGTATAGACACGGAAGACAGGAGTTAGAATGGCGGCGTCTAACACCAAGGGGGAGCTTTTGAAAACTAAAAGATTATGCCAGTAATCGATCTTTAACAGCATGCCAGGTAGGAATAATAGATTATATTTGTTTATAGGACTTTGATTATTGCTTAGATTATCGTTCTGTTTGTGAGTTTACTACCGCTTTAACATTTTTCTTTTTTTCAATAAGGCATTAACATTTTTCTATTGTTGATACCTTGACTGGCCAAACAAGGTAAATCAAGGGCCAGAACATAAAAGGGGATCCAAAGGTTGCATAGAGCAGTGGTTCTCAACCCTGTCCTCAAGTACCCCCAACAGGCCATGTTTTCAGGTTTTCCTTTATCTTTCCCAGGTGCTTTAAATCAGAGTCAATGGCTTGGTATTTTGGACAGCTATTTTATCTAAGAGAAATTCCCAAAACATGGCCTGTTGGGGGTACTTGAGGACAGGGTTGAGAACCACTGGCTTAGAGCACTGGTTCTCAACCCTGTGCTTAACAGGCCATGTGTTGGGAATTTCTCTTAGATAAAATAGCTGTCCAAAATACCAAGCCATTGACTCTGATTTAAAGCACCTGTTCGAGATAAAGGAAAACCTGCAAACGTGGCCTGTTGAGGGTACTTGAGAACAGGGTTGAGAACTACTGGCTTAGAGGAGTCACAACACTCTCAGTAGTTCAAGTCACAATAATAAAGTGTTTGCATTCGTATTTATTATTTTAAATGCTAAGTCCACCTTAATTAAAATTGATATTTTTGCAGGGAACAAAATGTGCATTTATTATTTTTTTGTCACAGGAGCCTGCAAAGCATGGCATCTGTGCTCAGTAGATTGCAGCTGCAATGCCAGGCTTCTGCAAACTCTCCCTCCAGCTCTCTGCCTGTACTAAGGGGTACTTTCAGGTGGAGAGCTGGAGGAATTGGCAGTGGACTGCAAGTGCTGTGATGAGGGCGGGGGCTTATTTTCACCAGGTTACATGTTAACCCTATAAATATGGTCACATGGGCTAAAGATGGAGTTAGCCTTTAAAATAATAATCACAGAAATAGAACATATTAGGTAATAAAATAAACTCTTGATCAATGGTTGTCATCATGGCCACTTGCTTAGAAAAGCATAATCTCTCAGTACAGCCCTGGGCCTATATTCTTCATGTGTGCAATTATCAGTGCAGATTAGAGGACAACCAAAATCTAACCAGTTATTATGAGTCATGGCAGCAATTTGTATATTTCCTGCGGTCACAGACATGACCCAACTGTTTTTTGCTCTACAGCAGTGGTTCTCAACTCCTGTCCTCGGGACCCACTAACAGGCCAGATTTGCAAGATAACGGAAATACATCACAGGTGATATCATTTGCTGCTCAATGATTGCAGTATTCTAGTCTGCATCTCCCTAAGGTAATACTGAAAATCTGGCCTGTTAGTGGGTCCTGAGGACAGGAGTTGAGAACCACTGCTCTACAGGCTCATTTTAATAACTTTTCTCTGTAAACTAACTAGTTATGATAAACTCTTGCCCTGATTTTAATTTACAGGGACGGTGGCTATGAAGTATCTCCGCTACTGGGTCGGTTTTGCAGTGGACCCCCTCCACTAATTATATCTCATAGTAATAAACTTTGGATAAAGTTTCGAAGTGACTCGGCTGCCACTTATAAAGGATTCTCTGCTCACTGGGACACGGCAACCACAGGTAACATTCGGAATGGAATTACATCTATTTAAAAGGAAAAGTCCCACCAGATTGAATATGATGAGTAAATGTACATAGTATTTGTAGGGGTTTGCTTGATTTCATGACCAGAGATACAGTGTTCCAGTACTTTAGACTCTAAAATGATCAGAACTTGGCAAACTTTCCACTTGTATTGTTTGGCATTATTCATCTTAAAATTTGATTGCAGTTTTATATATATATGCAATTTAGGTCTCCTGATGTAGTACCAGTTAATAACGAACACACACACAATTAACAAGGATGAAAAAATGCCTGGTTCATGTTACCCCCCAGATTATGGCTGGACTGGGCCATCCAAGTGTAATTTTTTTTGCTTTTACTAACTTAAAAGAGTTTCAAGTGATGTGAGCAGCCATCGCCTGTTGGATCCTCTCACTGTTCACTCCTTGGAGAAGGGCTAGTGCTCTGTTCCTACCTGTTAACAGAGTCTTCTTTAGTCTTTCTCCCTGCGTGGAGAACTTTACTACCTACACTACCAAGTCAATTGCTTGAGATGGTTTTTATATCATCTAATAAAATTTTTGAATTTAAAAAAGGAAGAAAAAAATAGCATTTTACTTAACCAATAACAGATAATAGATTGCAGAAAATAACAGTCTCAGGCCTCATTCATTCCTTGGCCATGGGTCCAGCCTGTAGTCGTCTCACAATAATGAGCTTTGATGCCCACAATGGCATTTCTGCCTTGCCATTTCAACGACCCCCCCCCCAATCAGAAAGGGTTTGAATTGCTCATTTATGCCAACCAGATCCACTGTACAGTCCTTCCAAATTGGGGACAAAATTCCAGCTTCTCCAGAAGCCCAAAGTGTTTGTAAAGTCAATAATTTATTTTTAAAATATCAAACATGTCATACTTACCTGCATTGAGCAATGGTTTTGCACAGGGCACCCCTAACCCTCCTCTCCCCGAGTCCCGCAATGACGTTTCTGGCCTGTGAGAACGGGGAGAAGAGGACAGAGCCGCTACAGACAGGCACAGCACTGGATCCAGATCGGACTCAGGTAAGTATAGGCGGGGTGACGGGGGGATGCACATACTGAAACACTATTTACCTTCATGGAGAGAATGCATTAAAGTAAAAAATGTTTAGGCTTCACAACTACTTTAATATGATGCAGAGCTAAGTGGTCAGCCAGCTTCTAATTTTGTCATCTGTTAGGTAGTAATCTCTGTGAATTATATTGTTGGTTGCAATGCAGCTAAGGCTATTAATTGATACAAAGCTTACATGCTAATCATGCATTACAGTATTTGTGATGTTCACTTAGTATTTTCTTTTCTAATCATAATTTGGTTAGCACTCCTGCCTTACAGCACTATGGTCCTCCGTTTGAATGTAGTGAAATCTGTCTTTACCACCATGTTGAAGTCTCCTTTAATTACTTTTTTTCACAGTCCAGTGGACTCCCACATGCCCCTGGGCTCCTTGACTCACCCAGGGCATATACACTTCCCTGATACCTGCCATCACCAGTCCCGAGAGACCATGTTAGATGAGACAGAGGTGACCAGGCATGAAATCTGTTGTCAGGTGTCTGGTCCTCTTCTGTTTTATCTAGTGTGTAGGAAGTCAGTTTGCAGCTTCAGGAGAAGACCCACTCACAGCAGAAGGCAATGCTTCATCTACCTCCAGGGTGTTGAGCTTCCAGTGGGGTGGTTCTTCACTTGCAGCCATTCACTTGGATATCCAGATCAGAGACTCTTCATGTCACTTGCCTCTGGAACAGGTCCTGGGAACCTTCCAGCCAGCCACCTGGACTATGAGAGACCATCTACCTCCTTATGAAAGTGGTGTTGTCTCAAGACAAAGTAGTCATTTGTACTTTACTTTATTATTAGTGTAAAAGTTGCGCAGTCTTCAAATATACACTGATCAGCGCCCACGGTGCACACAGTCACTGGAATGACATATATCTACAAATTGATTCAAAACGAATGATGGTAATAAAAGCCGCCGTTTAGCTTAAAAGTACATTCACAAGATATACACCTAAAATAACACAACCACAACCAATAGAAGTGTATAACAGCGCTTTCATAATCCACGGAATGGAAGGGTGCAAAGGTCAAGTAGTCTCAATTATTCTGAGTGAAAGTTCTTTCAAGCTTGATGCTACCAACCACCAGGTGTCAGTCCACACAACACATGTGCCTTCCCCAGTGAACTGGCTGCTTACCAGAAACTTTCTTTTATAGTGCCCACATCATTACTTGGCAGGTCCGCCTCTCACCAGTCACTCCACGGCGTTGATGTGTACCCAATGAAATAAAAGCCTCACATAGTATAATACCGTTTCACACCTTTATTGCATCCCCCACTTAAAACACACTTACAAGATTCAAAGATAAAAACAGCAAGTGTAAATGTCAATATTTGTCATTTGGACGTCTCACTGCTCCAGCTGTCCTCACGGCGTGTATACACTGCGTTCCACAACTCGTCCTGAAGCGCAAGCGTGACTTGCTGTTGTGGGCTCACGCTCTGACGCGTTTCGTCATCACGACTTCTGCGGAGGGCCCCCCGTAGAAGTTGTGATGACGAAACGCGTCAGTACGTGACCCCATGACAGGAAGTCAAGCTTGCGCTTCAGGACGAGTTGTGGAACGCAGTGTATACACGCCGTGAGGACAGCTGGAGCAGTGAGACGTCCAAATGACAAATATTGACATTTACACTTGCTGTTTTTATCTTTGAATCTTGTATCCTATTCAGTAAACCTCACGTTGTGTATTGTTGTTTATCTGACCCCTTGGCTTATAGCTCTACATTGCACTGGAGTCCTCAATTCAAATCCCAACCAGGATACTACCTGCATTTAGTTTTGCATGTTCTCTCTGTGATTGCCTGGGTTTCCTCTAGGTACTCCAGTTTCCTCTCACACTCCAAAGACATGCTGGAAGGTTGGTATGTGTATGTATGAATATGAGCTAGGGACCTTAGAGTGTAAGCTCCTTTAGGACAATATGAAAAGCGATGCGTAAATTGTCATTAGTCTTGATGACATCAGAGACCATCTGACTGCCAGAGGTTTGGGGAGAAGAGGCTGCAGGGACCGGTCTTGCAGCACGGAGGAGAGGATCAGGCAAGTAACTGCTTTTTGCTGTTGATGGTGTTGATCATGTGCAGAAAAATGCCAGCCACAACACATTGTGTGAATGACCCTCACAGTTCTCCCGGAATCACCCCCATTTTTGCTGGTGGTTGGGGACACCATGATAAATAGAGAATGACACATACAGCAGTAAAAGTCTAGTTGAAACTCTACCCAAAAATGACAAAAAATGCAATAGTGGCTAAAATAAACCTTTATGATCGATGCACAGAGGTTTGATAGTAGTTTGGTGTGTTGTTTTGCAGGTTGTGGTGCAACCCTAACAGCATTGTCTGGTGCATTCTCATCTCCTAATTATCCAATGCCGTACTACGAGAATTCTGAGTGTTATTGGCTCCTGAGTGCCTCCCGGGGAAATCAAATTGAGATTCAGTTTGAAACCTTTCATCTGGAGTCACACAACAATTGTATCCTTGACTATCTAGCTGTAAGTATTTAATTCACAAATATTAAACTTTCACCTCAATTTCAGTTTTGAGTTACTTGGATCACATGTCTCTTGGAAACTCTGAAGGTGAAAATGTTCACCCTGATTTCCTAGCCCCCCACTGTTGGCAGAAACCTAGTCACACTACTGGTCCATCAGGCACCAGACTTGGACTCCTTTGTTATAAAAGCAGATAATCTGATAGGAAGGCTTCTTCTCTGAAATCCTAGAAATATATATATATATAAAAAAAGGTAAATGAAAAATCCACTCAAAATTGAAAAGTCCGTTTTGAAACAGCTGATCCTTTGAAAGTTTGTAACTATAGAATAAAACACATAAAAGTCCAGTTGCCTTTTCAACTCACTTATAAATGCCAAAATGACCATCCAAAACATTTACAAAGGACCTGAACTTTGGAAGCAGTGCCCAAAAAAAGCAAGCAGAGGGCAAAGGACTAGCCACAAGTATTACCTGTAGGCTTCCTGCAGTTGATCTTTTCTTTATTACAGACTTACCATGTCTTGTTCTGTAGAGGCATGGCTTTGTTTCCTCAGAACTCTCCTCCCTATGACTGGTGATCTAATGATTGGTAGTGGAGTGCTGCAGGTCCTCAGGTACAGCTTCCTCTCCAGCAAATCTTGTGAGAATTTAATTCAGAGGCAGCAGTGACTAATATGATCTCACTTCAGATATAAAGCTATGGGGCTCAACGCACATGAAGTGCACTGCTATTTTTTGGGAGGGATTCAAGACAAAAGGTACATTTTTAAGGTACTGCTTAGGCACAATTAAAGGCTTGGTTAACCTTTACAGAAAAAAATAATACATGCATATATTTTTAAAGAAAAAAAAAGCATTTCTTATTTTTTCCTGTAGTAGCCTGGAAAGCATTGTGCCCGCGATCAGTAAATCACCATTGCAATGTGGGCTCCTGCAGATATGTCAATGGATTACAAGAGCAATCATCAGCACCCCCGTGGCCTATTTAAACTACAATTATTCTGCCATGGTGGAAGACGGTATTTGTAGTTTAATCATTCACATGAATCTGTGAGTGAATGACAAGGCTGTGTGGGCAGACTCCAAGTGACAGCAGATGCGGGGAGAAGAACCCTGTTTATTGTCACAGGGAGGGGGGATTGGGGGAGAGGGGGCAGGAGCTGCAACATGTTACATGTTCCACCCTAAATATTGGTGGACCGTAACATGTTCCAAAGGTGAACTTAGCCTTTAACATTTATAGATTTTTCCTATAAGATGATGAATCTACTTTTTAAGTTTAGGTCCTTTAATTGAACCTACCTGGTTAGTCTATATTTATGTGAAGTCTGACCCTCAGTACTAAATGCTGAATTATCTTCTGAATTCTTATATGTCTGTGTACCCTGATTTAAGGTCTACAATGGCAATAGCAGCAATTCAGCTTTACTAAAGAAGCTCTGCGGTTTAGAACTGCCTTCTCCTATACGCTCCACTGCTAGTGACGTGTATGTAAAGCTACGGACAGACAACACTATGTCATATAGTGGATTCCTGGCTACCTATAAGCAGAGTGAGTATATGTCATGACAGTTCAAATATTATTATTATATTATTATACATGATTTATATAGCGCCAACATTTTATACAGCGCTTTACAATATAGAGGGGGGACATCACAATTGCTCGTAGAGCTTGCATTCTAAAGGGTGGGGGGTGGTGGTACAAAAGGTAGTAGCTGCGGGGGGGATGGGTTGATGGAGGTGGCTCAGGTACAGTTCCTAGGTGGAGGTGGGGTAGGCTTCCATGAATAAATGCCTTTTTTAGGGATCTCCTAAAGGTGGACAGGGTAGGGGCTGATCGTACATACCGGGGCAGAGAGTACAGAGGACAGGAGAGGCTCTGGAGAAGTCCTGAAGGCAAACATGGGAGGAGGTAATAAGGGAGATAGAGAGCAGGAGGTCCTGGGAGGAGCGGAGGGGACAATTTGGGCGATATCTGCAGATGAGGTTGGTGATGTAGCTGGGAGCAATGTTGTGGATGGCCTTGTATGTTGTGGTTAGTATTTTGAATTTTATACGGTTGGCTAGGGAAGCCAGTGAAGGGATTGGCAGAGGGGCAGCAGTCACAGATCGGTTAGTGAGGTGTATTAGTCTAGCAGCAGCATTCATAATAGACTGAAGGGGGAATAACCTGTGTAAGGGTAGGGCATTAAAGAGAGAGTTGCAGTAGTCAAGACGGGAAATAACCAAGGAGTGAATAAGTTGTTTTGTGGTTTCGTTAGGAAAGGTTGAATTCTGGAGATGTTGCGGAGGTTAAGGCGACAAGAGTTAGCCAGTGATTGGATGTGAGGGCTGAAGGAGAGGTTATAGTCAAGGATTACACCCAGCACCCTGGCATGTGTGGAGGGACCAATGGTTGTGCTATTGATCTTATTTAGGGACCTTAGATTGTAAGCTTCTTGAAGGTAGGGACTGATGTGAATGTACAATGTATATGTAAAGTTCTGCATAAATTGACGGCGCTATATAATTATCTGAAATAAATAATAAATAAATAAATGTAAGGGTGAAATCGGGGTGGCGAAGATAGAACATGAAAGGCACATAGCGGAGCAGAGTAAGAAAAATCCCAAGAAATTCTTTAAGTATACAAACAGTAAGAGAAGGGGGTCAGATCATATTGGCCCCATAAGGAATGAGGAAGGGAATCTGGTTACAAAGGATGGAGAAATGATGAAGGTTTTGAATATATAGATTAACATTGTTCTGCTTCTGTATTTATAAACGTCTGCATTAAAGAGTGCAAGAAAGTACTAAGTGCAAAGTGCAGTGCCCCCAACCCATCAAAATTTACTCCACTAAAGTCAGACCAGGACAAGATGAACTCTGACTGGTTGCTTTGATTACTACCTATTGCCTGTTTCCTTTATTACATCTTAAGGCCACACCAGTCTTCTGAATATTATATGCAGTCCCTTGGTGATGTAAGAGGCTGTTGAAGTCTCCTATGCCCTGTAAGTTGACAACCACTGGTTTAGATCAGTGGCCTTCAAACTAAGGCCCTTTGCTTGTCTTTATCTGGCCCATGGGGCACTATTCCTCACATTGCTATGAGGGACTATTTTTGTCACTGACACTAATGGTGGGGTGCTGTTTCTCCCCTTGATATCAATGATGAGGCACTATTCCTCCCACTAATACCAGTGATGGGACGATATTCTTCCAAACAATACCAATGATGAGGCACTATTCCTCCAACTAATAGCAATGATGGGACACTATTCATCCCATTAATACCAGTGATGGGACGATATTCTTCCAAACAATTCCAATAATTGGGTACTATTCCTCCAACTAACACCAGTGATGGGACAGTATTCCTTCAACCAATACCAATGATGGAGCATTATTTCTCCACCTAATACCAATAATGAGGCTCTATTTCTCCAACTAATACCAGTGATAGGGTACTATCCCTCCCATTGATTCCATTAATGGGGCATTATTTCTCCAACTAATACCAACAATGGAACACTATTCCTCCAATTAACACCAATGATGGAGCACTATTTCTCCAACTAATACAAATAATGAGGCTCATCATCCCAAAGCACGAGCATGCGCTTCCCTGGTTTGAGGTTGTGGGCCACATAAGAGGGCGGCCCGCGGGCCACAGGTTGAGCACCCTTGCCTTAGCTTGTAAGCGCCATGAGGATAGGCACTGATATGAATATACATTATGTAAATTGTTGGCACTATATAAATGCCTGTAATGAATGAAACACCAGGTAATCCATTAAATCCAGAGTTAAAAATCTCTCTCCTCCTTTCTGGAATATTCCATGTCAGAATGTTGAATGTAGCACACCTGATTGGCTTCTAGTGCTGCTTCCCCCATCTTCCAGTGTGATTGCTGTCTGGGGTTTAGCTTTAAATGAGAACCTGTATACATTTTGTCTTTTATATCATTTAATTTTCAGCTTGCCAGGGAGTCTTGATTAGTAACCGTAATAGTGGCATTCTGGAGAGTCCAAACTATCCAAATTCATATCCTTCCAACCAACACTGCAACTGGACAATACAGACCACAATGGGGAATACCATCAGCTACATGTTCACAACCCTCCAGCTGGAGTCCTTCTCCTGCCAATATGATTATATGAAGGTATGATCTGTATGTATTGCAAAAGTGAAGGTGATACACTACATAACTAAGGGTATGACGTAATAATATTAGAAGCTTGTATGGTCTTTGAAATTTAAAGAGACTCTGTCACATTGCCCTTTTAGGGAATTATAGGGAAGGTGGTGGGTCAGGAGATGTAAATGCATTAAGTTGCATGTTAACATGTGTTGTGTTAAAAAAAAAAGCCAAACATGTTATACTTAAAGATAAAAAACAAAATGGGTATGGCGCTGTCTCACACTATAATATAAATGCCAACAAACAGAAATCATGCCCAAAAAAAGGGTGTTTTTTGTATGTGTAGCTCCCCTTAGGTGAATAGGCCCCTTCTGGGGAATGCACCTGTATTAGTGTGTTCTTATTATACTAATTATATATATCCAGCAATAAAGAAAACATTTTTTTATTTTATTGTGTCCGAGAACATCAGATTACATAAATTATACTGTGAAAACCATGCATTTGTCCAGTGTATCCGTGCAATAATGCTAGTGTGTCACCAAGAGTGTGAGTGCAGGGAGTAGAAGGTGAGTGCGCATGCACCCCACAGTGACCCCCTCACTCACGTGATAATCTCCCGTTCCGAGGGTATCCCCCCGGTTCACCTAGTAATTCTCAAGGCGTTTCCACATATAGAGAAAGAAACTCAAATTGGTAACTTGATTCTAAATCAATGCATATAGGGCATATTATCCACTCACTGTTAGGTTTGCTGTGATGAGTATCCAGGAAGTCAGGCAGGCTATTTCACTTCCCTGCGTTCCACCTCGTGTCTCTCCGATAGTGTGTACTGACGCTCACTGGCTCCGCCTTACGCGTTTCGTCATACCGACGTCATCGGAGGTGGCCTGACGAAACGCGTAAGGCGGAGCCAGCGAGTGTCAGTACACACTATCGGAGAGACACGAGGTGGAACGCAGGGAAGTGAAATAGCCTGCCTGACTTCCTGGATACTCATCACGGCAAACCTAACAGTGAGTGGATAATATGCCCTATATGCATTGATTTAGAATCAAGTTACCAATTTGAGTTTCTTTCTCTATATGTGGAAACGCCTGGAGAATTACTAGGTGAACCGGGGGGATACCCTCAGAACGGGAGATTATCACGTGAATGAGGGGGTCACTGTGGGGTGCATGCGCACTCACCTTCTACTCCCTGCACTCACACTCTTGGTGACACACTAGCATTATTGCACGGATACACTGGACAAACGCATGGTTTTCACAGTATAATTTATGTAATCTGATGTTCTTGGACACAATAAAATAAAAAAATGTTTTCTTTATTGCTGGATATATATAATTAGTATAATAAGAACACACTAATACAGGTGCATTCCCCAGAAGGGGCCTATTCACCTAAGGGGAGCTACACATACAAAAAACCCCCTTTTTTTGGGCACGATTTCTGTTTGTTGGCATTTATATTATAGTGTGAGACAGCGCCATACCCATTTTGTTTTTTATCTTTATTTTAAAGACACCTCTGAGGTGTTCTTTTTATGGGGGCAGCAGTCTAATTTGGATATACAGTTTTTTAGATTGATTTTATATTGATTTTACATATTTACACAAAAAAATTTTTTTTTACATATTTATATATATATATATATATATATTTTTATCTCTGCACTATTGCACATATTCCTTTAATTTACTAAGACTAATTTACTAAGACAGCGCCACGCCACTTCTCCTTGGATATTTACACAAACATGTTATACTTACCTGCTCTGTGCAGTTGGATTTGTACAGAGCAGCCTGGATCCTCTTCTTCTCGGGTCCCTCTTCGCTGCTATTGGCTCCTTTGCCCTGTCAAGTGTCCCCACAACAAGCAGCTTGCTACGGGAGCACACGAGCCGAGTCACAGCTCCGTATGTCCATTCAGACCCTCTCTACCCTGATTGGCTAACTGACTTTGATTTACAACCGCGGGAGATAATGGCTCGGCTGTACAGCTAAGACACTTATGCAAATCACTGGAGAGAGATGGGGCTCAGGTAAGTGTTGGGGTAAGGGCTGAGGGAGGCTGCACACACAGAAGGTTTTTTTTCTATCTTAATGCATACAACTCATACTACTTCTGCCTTTACAACTCCTTTAACTTCCTCTCCCATCTGCATTGCCACTGCGGCCGAGCACCACCTGCAGCGGAAAATATAGACTCCACCTGCCTACAAACTCATCTCAAGAACCCTCAGCCCGATGCAAGCAGTGGCTGGCTCTTGGAAGGAGTAATGCAAATATTAAAATGGTGGATGTCAGTGAATGAGAGGGATGGGCCAGGGACAGTCAGGCTGGGGAAGAAAAGAACTAGAGATGCTGGACATCCTCCATTCAGGAAAGGAGGTGGAGTTTACTTGACTCCCCTTAAGTTCTAATGCACAATGTGAGAAGCTCACAGTGTGCAGTAAAATCAGAGTAAGCAATTTCAGTACAGGAAAGGAGCCTGTGCAAATGTGCAAAAGTGAAGGGAAGGCTGTACTTCAGCTTTAAGGCAGCCCATTCATTATGAATGGGCCATCAAAAAAGACATATATGGTCTTGGCCAACCACATCAACACCACATCCTGAAAAAGGGAATAGAGAAAATATAGAACTGCTGGGACTTTAAAGGTGTTGAAACCCCTCAGTTTAATTATCAAACCACATTCATTTGGTTAAAAAGAAATCTTTATTGTATACAACAATTAAAATTATGAAAACGAGGGTATAAATGTACCCCTTGTCAGAGATAAGAACACAATAAATGACATATCAAAGCCCAAAAACTCAAGGCATCCCATAGGTAGAGACTCCTCCTTATGTATTTTGCAGAATGTAATCGGACAGAAGGAGGGAGTAACTCTTCCACGCGTTTCACCTTTGTTGGCTTCTTCAAGGGCTTGAGGGATGCGGTAGCAGAAAAAAGATATGCCCACATAATAGATATTCATAGGACATATTCATTATTTACAAAAAATTTTGATTATACATTACATATATTGAGCATATTAACTCACAAAAATAGATTGATGTTCAGGATCCAAACAGGGGGTCTCACTTCATGGATCCTGAATCTCAATCTATTTTTGTAAGTTACTATGCTCAATATATGTAATGTATAATCAAAATGTTTTGAAATTAATTAATATGTTCTATGAATTTCTTTTGTAGTAACCCATTGCTACCGCATTCCTCAAGCCCTTGAAGAAGCAGACAAAGTCTTCTTCCATGATTGTCATTTATAAATATTTGGGTGTTTGGATCAGTAACTTAATTTTGATCTATTAAATAACTGAAGGACACAATAATATTTCAGTAGTAAAATTAGGTTTATTGGATTAACAGAAAATGTGCAGTATGCATCAAAACCAAATTAGACAGATGCATACATTTGGCCACCCTTGTCATTTTGTTGATTTGAATACCTGTAACTACTTAGCACTGATAAATTGGAACACACAACTGGTTTGGTGAGCTCATTAAGCCTTGAACTTCATAGACAGGTGCATCCAATCATGAGAAAAGGTAAGGCAGATTGTTCTACATTATGGTTTAGGGGAAGGCTACAAAAAGTTATCACAGAGATATAAGCTGTCAGTGTCCACTGTGAGGAACATAGTGAGGAAATGGAAGACCACAGGCACAGTTCTTGTTAAGGCCACAAGTGGCAGGCCACATAAAATATTGGATAGGCAAAGGCGAAGGATGGTGAGAATGGTCAAAAACAGCCCACAGGCCACCTCTAAAGACCTCCAACATCAACTTGCTGCAGATGGTGTCACTGTGCATTGTTCAACAATTCAGCGCACTTTGCACAGGGAGAAGTTGTATGGGAGAGTGATGCGAAAGAAGCCTTTTCTGCACACACGCCACAAACGGAGTCGCTTGAGGTATGCAAACGCACATTTGGACAAAGATTGAGTTATTCGGTCATAACAAGGGGCGTTATGCATGGCTGCAAAAGAACACAGCGTTCCAAGAAAAACACTTGCTACCCACAGTAAAATTTGGTGGAGGTTCCATCATGCTGTGGGGCTGTGGGGCCGGTGCCGGTACTGGGAATCTGGTTAAAGTTGAGGGTCGCATGGATTCCACTCAATATCAGCAGATTCTTGAGAATAATGTTGAGGAATCGGTCACAAAGTTGAAGTTATGCCTGGATATTTCAACAAGACAACGACCCAAAACTGCTCAAAATCTACTCAGGCATTTATGCAGAGGAACAAGTACAATGTTCTAGAATGGCCATCCCAGTGCCCAGACCTGAATATCATTGAACATCTGTGGGGTGATTTGAAGCGGGCTGTCCATGCTCGGCAACCATCAAACCTAACTGAACTGGAGATGTTTTGTAAGGAGGAATGGTCCAAAATACATTCATCCAGAATCCAGACACTCATTACAGGCTATAGGAAGCGTCTAGAGGCTGTTATTTCTGCTAAAGGAGGCTCTACTAAATATTGATGTGATTTTTCTGTTGGGGTGCCCAAATTTATGCACCTGTCTAATTTTGTTTTGATACATATTGCACATTTTCTGTTAATCCAATAAACCTCATTTCACTACTGAAATATTACCGTGTCCTTCAGTTATTTGATAGATCAAAATGAAATTGCTGATCCAAACACCCAAATATTTATAAATGACAATCATGGAAATTGTCAGGAGTTCCTAAAACTTTTGCAAACAACTGTATCCTCATTGTCATAATTTTAATTGTTGTATACAATAAAGATGTCTTTGTAACCTAATGAACATGGTTTGATAATTAAACCGAGGGGTTTAAACACCTTTAAAGTCCCAGCAGTTCTACATTTGCTCCATGAATGGCCCATCAATGAAAACCAATGCCCAATAAATTAGACATCACCCCTTTTTTTTTAACACAGCACATCACAATGCAGGAAAAATGAATTGCATGGTAATGCACTGCACCGTGCACTTTACCACAATGCATACTAATGAGTCCTGCCTTAAAAAGACTGTGTAACTCTGGCCTCTTTAACCTCTACAGGTCTGCGCTATTGACAAAAGACGTCAACAGCGCGGACCTGAAAATCCGGGTGGACTCGATGTCCGCTCCTGACCCGCGATCGCCTTACAGAGCAGTAGAACGGGGAACCGCCGATGTAAACACGGCGGTTCCCCGTTCTGTGACAGGGGACAAACAGTAGCTCAGGTGGGCCTAAAAGTCCAGGCGCGACAACTGCAGAAAACAGTTATCGCGTCTGGACATCTCCAATTTCTCCGGTCTCAATGTGTCAGAAAAATTCCGTCCTGAGTAATCATACGTAACACCATTTCACGTGCCACGTCACGTAATGGTACGTTAAGTAAAAAGGACGTAACACTACACGACACAATTTTTTTTTCCCCACTACAGATTAAATAACCCGTAACCAAAAGTAACTACCCGGTAAGTACCTCGTTTACATCTTGACGACCCTGAAATTTCCACAAATTTGGGGAGCCAAATTAATAGTTTGGTACAAGTAATCCAATGTTTCTGTAGAAAT